>CM042403.1:1323705-1355745 GCA_023634145.1 Thymallus thymallus | reverse complement strand
TGTTGCACTGAGACTTGCTGCTGGAAAACCACATCAGTGTGGTTCAAAGTTTGTGGTTCCAGATTTCCTTAGCTAAAGAGTAGTCCCTGTCAAGCTCTCCCACAACAAGACAGGTGAACAACCTCACTTGTTTAACACTGTAGCATTCCTGGCTCTCTCTCTAAACAGTTTTTTCTTGTCTGAGTGAAGCACTGTGCAAAAGCTATTACGATAGATGACATCATCGACTTCTTTAGGAAAAAGGCTTCAAACATGACTGCATCAAAACACCCAAATACTGATCTCTGTCTGTGTCCTTCCCCACTCACTATTAGGAGTCTGTGTCTGTGTCCTTCCCCACTCACTATAGGAGTCTGTGTCTGTGTCCTTCCCCACTCACTATAGGAGTCTGTGTCTGTGTCCTTCCCCACTCACTATAGGAGTCTGTGTCTCTGTCCTTCCCCACCCACTATTTTTGTATTTGTATTTATTATGGATCCCCATTAATTGGGTGGCAGGTAGCCTAGCGGTTAGCCTAGCGGTTAGCCTAGCGGTTAGGATAGGTATCAAGAGAGAACGTGCCAAACCAGGAACATGTTTATTAAAAAAACTTGCCGTTTAAGAGAGAAATGGATGCTGACGATGAGACAGCTATGCTAACTTACAGTACTGTAGGCTACAGTACAGTACCAACTGCCAACATGTCAGGCGTGCAAAACTAAATATAACGTGGAACAATTTCCTATAAATCACAATTCAAGTTTAGTGTCAGGGAATAGTGTGTCCTTATGGCAGCCAGCATATAACATATACAATACTAATAAGTGCTTTGTTAAATGCTAAATGTTATGTTGCGACGCCACCTAAGTGTGAGACACTCTATTGTCGTCTCTAAGCAGCAGCCAGTACCAGTACCAGTAGACCAGTTTGCTGCTGGCAGTGAAGAAGAGGCAGTACCAGTACCAGTAGACCAGTTTGCTGCTGGCAGTGAAGAAGAGGCAGTACCAGTACCAGTAGACCAGTTTGCTGCTGGCTGTGAAGAAGAGGCAGTACCAGGCGCCAGCCATGAACCCATAACGCCAGAGGGGACAGGTAGGATTGCTCAATGTTGAAGACGATCAAAACACTTCTGTTTTGTAGGGAGGGGGGACTTGTGCTAACAATTAAAACATTTTTAAATTTGATTTAGTGTCTGAGGCAGTGCCAGGACCCAGTAATGCCCAGAAGGATCTGTTGTACCACATTGTGTGAACAATCTAACATGACCAGATACAGTATATTAGTTCAATATCACCACTATTTATACCCATATAATATTAGTGACCTATTATGCTTTATATCATTAACAGTAGAATAAGAATAGTAAACATACAGTTGAAAGGGAACAGGATGATAATACATATGACTGTATGTTTAGTCATGGAACACAAGTCTACGTTGTATCAGTCAACACTCTCGATGGATCCGAATTAGAATACGTGGACACCTACAAATACCTAGGCATCTGGTTAGACTATAAACTCAACTTCCAGACTCACATCAACCATCTCCAATCCAAAATTAAATCCAGAATTGGCTTCCTATTTCGCAACAAAGCCTCCTTCACTCTTGCTGCCAAACATGCCCTTGTAAAACTGACTATCCTACCGATCCTTGCAAGTGGTTGACTTACAGTGAAAAACAACTCTATACTGTACTGTCTTTGGTTAGTGATGGTCCTTTCATAAAGGGAGGCATGAAAGCCTGGAAGCATATTCACCAAAGGATAGTGGAACATGAAAAAAGTAATGTCCATAGAGAGAGATAGTGCAGATGCTTCCTTTCTAAATGTAAAAAAGGCAGATGTGAAAAGCCTGTTGACTGGCAACCAAATGTCATTACATAGCGAGGATGTGGAGAAGAAAGGTCAGGTGATGGAGCACATAGTGGATGTCATTAAAGTTACAGGTGACTGTGTCCTGAGCTACAGGGGAGATAAAGCACAGGCTGCTTATAGCTTGGAAAACGTTGCTGTTAATCATGGCAACGTCCTAGAACTGATTCTACTCTTCAGCAAATATGACGTTTGCCTCCAACAGCATGTAAACAGTTGCATAGAGAATAGTAAGAAGCACCATGAAACTGGCGCAAAGGGCAGAGGATCTCTTGTTACCCTGCTGTCAAAAGAGACAATCAACAAAGTTGTGGACGTCATCAGCCAACTGATAAAGACCACTATTGCAGAGGAAGTTAGGCAGGGGGGCATGTTTTCAGTCCAAGTAGATACGACCCAAGATATCAGCTCAAAGGACCAGTGTTCTATCGTACTAAGATATGTCACAGATGTCATTCATGAAAGATTGAGGAGTGGACTGTGAATCATCTACAGTATTTTGCAGAGCAACTGAAAAAAGTATTACTTAATCTCAATATAGACGTTGGCATGTGTTTGCAACTCAACGGATGGTGCAGCTAATATGCAGGGACAGTATCAGGGGTTCTCTACACTTCTCTCTTTTTTTTTTTTTTTTTTTTATTTAACCTTTATTTTACTAGGCAAGTCAGTTAAGAACAAATTCTCATTTACAATGACGGCCTAGGAACAGTGGGTTAACTGCCTTGTTCAGGGGCAGAACGACAGATTTTTACCTTGTCAGCTTGGGGATTCGATCCTGCAACCTTCCAGTTACGGGCCTAACACTCTAACCACTAGGTTACCTGCCGCCGTCTCTGAGCCGTCTCCTACTCAGATTCATGTATGGTGTTACGCTCATCTTCTGAATCTTGTACTGGCAGACACAACTGGCAGTGTTGTGGAAAGTGCATCACTGCTTATAGCCGTGTTCATCAGAGAGTCATACAAGCGTATGCAGAAGTGGGAAGAGATGAGTCAGGACAAGCATCACAGACGACTGTGTCCAACAGGGGAAACTAGGGGGTGGGCTGAGGATCAGGCTCTAATGTCCAACAGGGGAAACTAGGGGGTGGGCTGAGGATCAGGCTCTAATGTCCAACAGGGGAAACTAGGTGGTGGGCTGAGGATCAGGCTCTAATGTCCAACAGGGGAAACTAGGTGCTGGGCTGAGGATCAGGCTCTAATGTCCAACAGGGGAAACTAGGTGCTGGGCTGAGGATCAGGCTCTAATGTCCAACAGGGGAAACTAGGTGGTGGGCTGAGGATCAGGCTCTAATGCCCAACAGGGGAAACTAGGTGGTGGGCTGAGGATCAGGCTCTAATGTCCAACAGGGGAAACTAGGTGGTGGGCTGAGGATCAGGCTCTAATGCCCAACAGGGGAAACTAGGTGGTGGGCTGAGGATCAGGCTCTAAGTAAAGTGTTTGGGTGCTTCAGGAATCCTCAGGAAGCCTTGTGTTTATTGATGTGCTCATGACTTTAGACACCATTCTAGAAGACAGTAGACTAAAGACAACTGAGGGCCGAAGCAAAGGGATTCATAGAAGCCCTTTTGAAGTATGAGACAGCGCTCACTGCTCAAATCTTCCTTCACATTTTTGAGCACACATCTCCTCTTTCAAAATACTTACAGACAAAGGGAATGGATATTCTGACAGCTCAACGTCTGTTTGAGGGGACAGAGGACGGCCTTAGGAAGTGTGTTAGGGACTTTGAAGGAGGTGGAAATTCGATATCTATAATATGAATTCCAAACACACATAATTCACTCTCACAACTTGTCCCCCATTTGACACCTCAGGACATAGTTAGCTTTGCATCATCTTCCCTAAGATAGATCTGAACTGGATAGAAGTTCAGAAGGTCAGTAGCACCATCACTTGTGTCCATGAATCATTGTCACATGTTTTTATTAAGCAATATCCAACCAAGATTTTAATTAAAACCAGAGGAGATTTCACTCCTAGATTTAAATGTATTAGGGATTCCTCTGGGCTGACCTATAGACTCCATCTTGATATGTTCTTCTTCCTCTATGCTTTTAGTAACCTGATGTACTGTTCTAAAGCACCAAGTCCAGTTTATCAGCTGGAAGAACATTAAATAGTTTGTTTCTTCCACACATACAGTAATGATCTGCTACTCCAACATCTTGTAGTCTATGATATGTCAATGACGGACAGGAATAAGGCATCTTGCCTTTGGTAAACCATCACTTCATCCTGAACTAGGACTCCATCCTAGGATCCAAGTCACATTACATTTAACTGAGTTTAAGCCTGTATAACTATAAAAACATTCATACTCATTTTCACTAACATCATAGGTTCCAGTTGGTGGTTTTGTTAATTTAGTAGATATCTTAAAGATATTACACTCACTTCTGCTTCTACTCATGTTTAATCTCTTCCTGCCAACATAACTTCACAAACGTCCCCTACATTTAGCTTCACACAACGGGTATTTAAATGTATTTATATCACGTCTTGTATTCTGCCACACAGCACATTGTTCATAGGTTGCAGGTTCAGGCACAGTTACCACTTTTCCCCATGTGAGATTTACTGCACAATACACAATTGTTTCATAGCTGTTTACTTAGCTCATTTGTACCAGCCATTGTTCAGTGCTTTGTCCACATCCATTCACTCACTTCTATTGACACCTCAGCAGATGCAGAGACTGATGTACTACTGTCAATCAAATCAGCAGAATGTGTTATCCCTTCCCTCTTATGTCTATTAGGGATTCTGCCAGTCATTCGTTGTTCACAAGTCCATGGTACCCAATTGATGCCCTCTCACGCCTGTTAATGATCTGCTCTGTAGTACCTTTGGTACCAGTCATTGTCTTTCTTCTAGTTTCGAATTGTCCTGTTTGTTCTGTGTCCATTTTTCCAGTGGGTCTGTCGACACCTGTCTCTACCTATTCATTCTGACCATGTGATATCTGTGCAGTTGGTGGTTGCTAAATCAAAGAATCTCCAATCCCCTCGACGTCTGCAGAGTCTGGGCGGTCTTGGAGATCTTGGAGTTCTGGATGTTCTGGTGTGTGTAGGTCTGTGTGGTCTGAATGGGTTGAGGGGTCTCAATGGTGGTTGCTTTGGGGTTCATCTGTGTCTGGCCCTGTACTGTAGGCATCAACCAGAGCACGTAGCTCAGCAGCAACATTCTCATTGCCAGTGTCCCCCATCGCCGGAGTCTCAGCAGAGAGTGGTGTTTCTGCCTGAGCATCCTCCCTCTCCCCTTCGTCTTCTGTCCCTGTTTCATCTCTGTCCCCAGTTGGGGTTTCAGCAGCTTCTGCTCCCTCATCATCGGATCGCTGTACCTGTCGTGGTACTCTGGTGCAGTGGTTGAGATGGTACCAGGTCGAACTTCCCTCTACTCGAACAGCTGTTGGCGTGGCCTGGGTGACCGTGTAAGGACCCTCTCATCTCGGTTCGTTCCACTTCCTCCGGAAGGCCCTGATGTAGACTCTGTCCCCTGGCTCGACCGCTCGAGGTAGGTCCACCCCCGTGCACAATGTTTAAATACATCCCCTCGTGCACAATGTTTAACTACATCCCCCCGTGCACAATGTTTAACTACATCCCCCCGTGCACAATGTTTAACTACATCCCCCCGTGCACAATGTTTAAATACATCCCCTCGTGCACAATAATTAACTACATCCCCTCGTGCACAATGTTTAACTACATCCCCCCGTGCACAATGTTTAACTACATCCCCCCGTGCACAATGATTAACTACATCCCCCCGTGCACAATGTTTAACTACATCCCCCCGTGCACAATGTTAAAATACATCCCCCCGTGCACAATGTTAAAATACATCCCCCCGTGCAGAATGTTTAACTACATCCCCCCGTGCACAATGTTTAAATACATCCCCCTGTGCAGAATGTTTAACTACATCCCCCCGTGCACAATAATTAACTACATCCCCCTGTGCAGAATGTTTAACTACATCCCCCCGTGCAGAATGTTTAAATACATCCCCCCGTGCAGAATGATTAACTACATCCCCCCGTGCAGAATGTTTAACTACATCCCCCCGTGCACAATGTTTAACTACATCCCCCCGTGCAGAATGTTTAACTACATCCCCCCGTGCAGAATGATTAACTACATCCCCCGTGCACAATGATTAACTACATCCCCCCGTGCAGAATGTTTAACTACATCCCCCTGTGCAGAATGTTTAACTACATCCCCCCGTGCAGAATGTTTAAATACATCCCCCCGTGCACAATGTTTAAATACATCCCCCCGTGCAGAATGTTTAAATACATCCCCCCGTGCAGAATGTTTAAATACATCCCCCCGTGCACAATGATTGACTACATCCCCCCGTGCACAATGTTTAACTACATCCCCCTGTGCAGAATGTTTAACTACATCCCCCCGTGCAGAATGTTTAACTACATCCCCCCGTGCAGAATGTTTAACTACATCCCCCCGTGCAGAATGTTTAACTACATCCCCCGTGCAGAATGATTAAACCCATAAGCGTTGGTCCTTCCTGCTCTTTCCTGAAAACAAGATCCATCCACAAACAACTCCTCAGTCGCACCTAGAATTAGACTGACAACAAATCTGGTCGTAATTTGGTAAATGTCAATGATTCTGCTACTCAATCATGTGGATCCAGCCATAATTGTTCCAACACAGGATCCTGGTATGGGTCCTACTGTAATGTACAATGAAATTCTAACTCTGGTCGTTTCATCTTTGGATTTTTGTATAATTTTGTATAATTTAAATATAATAAAGTTACCCCATTTATCTAACACTTCCTGTACTGGCTCTTCTATCTCTCCTATCCAATACACATGTTCTGCCTGTTCTGTAGTCCAGAACTACAGAACTGTAGTCCATTCCTGTTCCTTCCCTGTCTATTAATATCCTTTCTAATGTACATGTCATTTGAATGACCATTCTACATAGTGCATCCCTTCCTAATAAATATATTTGGTCTTCCCCAGTGGTTCACTGGTCCCTGTGGAGCCTGTGTTTGAGATTTCTGCCATGCATCCGAGGTGGGACCATTTCCTTGCCAATTACCCTGTGGTGGCTGTGTGTACACATTCACTACTGGTGTGGTGGTTGACCTTAGGCCTTGTAGCTGAGGTGGTGGTTGCAGACCTCCCTGGGTGACAGGTGCCACGGTAGCCTCTTCAGACGCTGGTTCAACAGTCAATGAGGCTTGTGTTTTCTTTTTGTAATTTCATGTATATTCCTCCAGCTGCAGCCGTGTCAGCTTTCTCTGAATGTCTCTCCCTTGTTCTGCCAGCTTTTGTTCGTCCTTTCTGTGTTTCTCCACGGCATGGATGACATTGGCACAGAACTCTCAGTGTGATTTTGAATGTAGTCCCTCCACATCTTCCAGTCTGCTCTTGACTGGTGTTGGCATCACCTCCAGAAGTGATGTCCTGAACATGACTTTCATCAGGGTTTCCATTCAGAGTCCTTTTCTGTTTCTTGTTGCCATATTTTCAGCTGTTCACACAGATAGCTTGCTCGGTTTTCTGTATTCCCAAGTGGTTCCCCCCTCAGTGCTTTGGGGTCTACCTTGGCTGGATACTCTTTTTTTTAATTTTATTTCACCTTTATTTAACCAGGTAGGTCAGTTGAGAACAAGTTCTCATTTGCAACTGCGACCTGGCCAAGACAAAGCAAAGCAGTGCGACAAAAACAACACAGAGTTACACAGTAAACAAACAGTCAAAAACACAATAGAAAATCTATATACAGAGTGCAAAATGTAGTGCAAAATGCAGTAAGGTTAGGAGGTAGGACAATAAATAGACCATAGTGGTGAAATAAATTACAGATTATCATCATTAGCACAGGAATGAAGGATGTGCAAATTATGATGTGCAAATAGAGATACTGGAGTGCAAGATTTGTGAAAATAACAAAAATAAATATGGGGATGAAGTAGTAGTGTGGGCTATTTACAGAAGGGCTATATACCCTGTTCTCAGGATTCCCCACAGCTCCTGTCTGAACTGGTCACATGTCAGTCCATCCAGTTCCCCCTCATGTACCGCTCATCCGAGGCCACACCTCTGCAACGCGTCCTCCCTTTTGGCCATCCCCAGCACCCTTACCAGCAATGCCTTCAGGTCTCCCACCGCCAGCATTTTCCCCATTGTTCGCTCTTCAAATGTTCCAATACATTTACCAGCCCCATCATGGATGCTAGGCAGTTTGCTCACCAGACCCTCCAGGTCCTGACAACCCCAGAGTTCAAATTGCATCAGTCATGGGCCTATGATACGAAACATTCATGGCGCGGCCTGTTAACATCTCATGAGGGCTATACCCAGTACCTCTGTTGGGGCTACTTCACATTCTCATCAGCACCAGAGACATACATTCTACTCAGGTTCAACCTGTTGAGTGGCAGGCCTTAGCAATAACTTTTTGGTTGATAGATACATAGAATTTTCTGATCTATTCCCATTACAAGGGCAATTTGGGATATGACATC
Organism: Thymallus thymallus; assembly: GCA_023634145.1. Lineage (NCBI taxonomy): Eukaryota > Metazoa > Chordata > Actinopteri > Salmoniformes > Salmonidae > Thymallus > Thymallus thymallus. Next base: position 1,347,379 of record CM042403.1, on the reverse strand, counting down.
TACTGTGACATGGGTGCCGTGTGTCTGCAGACAAGGTTTCTGGGATTCCGAATCTAGGGAATATTTCCATAATATAATAAGGACTACTCTAACTATTGGCCTTTACTGGCTGCTCTATCTCCATCCTGTTGCCATTCTATAGTTTACTGAGTAACCTACTGTGGTTTCTAACCTTCCAATTCTGTTCTTTGAATCATAGTCCTAAAAATATTGAACAATAGATAGACAGACAGACAGACAGACAGACAGACAGGCAGGCAGGCAGGCAGGCAGATAGATAGATAGATAGATAGATAGATAGATAGATAGATAGATAGATAGATAGATAGATAGATAGATAGATAGATAGATAGATAGATAGATAGATAGATAGATAGATAGATAGATAGATAGATAGATAGATAGATAGATAGATAGATAGATAGATAGATAGATAGATAGATAGATAGATAGATAGATAGATAGATAGATAGATAGATAGATAGATAGATAGATAGATAGATAGATAGCTCGGGCCTGGCCTCGCAAATTAAGTTGTGAAGCTACACTTATTTGCACTAAATTGGAAATGAAATGATGAAAAATACACTGTGAATAACAACGTTGTAGAGAATAGTGCACTATAGCAGACTTCAATAGTAAAGCTATAATTATATTTATCTCCAGTATAATAGGTTGTGATCTGAAGTGGGCTGGTCTGAGGCAGGAAACTCCCGGGCTGAACATGAGTCCCACTCCGGCCCTGCCACTCACTATAGAAATCTGTGTGCTACACCACCAGGCAACTGTAGACTATAGACCTGCCGTGTTTCATATTTCAGTACTCTCTGTGGGTGGATCCTCAGGCTAAATCCCATTTAAATCATTCAGTAGAGGCTCCTAAAACACTACAAGTGGGAGAGGTTTATGTGGATTACGAATAACAAACCCTTTGACATGATGAACAGAAATGTGAAGTGTGAGAAATGACACAGCAGGCCCTCATATCGTATCTGTGACCATCTGCTCTGTTTACCAACCGTTATTACACTCATAGAACCAAAATTACATGTTATTATTATATGTGTTATACTACTTGTATCGTTGACTATAACAACGTGGAGGAACCTGAGGACAAAGGGAGTACAGAGAAGCTAGTCTAGTGTGTTTGACCGAGACATGGCTGAATGATAACATCCCACACAGGGAACGTCACTATCGACGGTTTCCAGGCCATCAGAGCGGACATGGATAGCGTTTCTTCCGGTAAGAGTAAGGGAGGGGGGCTGGCTTTATTAGTTAACAACAGATGGTGTAATCTGAGCCATATTACTGTTAAGGAACAGTTTTGTAGCCCGGACATTGAGCTGTTAGCCGTTAGCCTGAGACCCTACTATTTGCTGAGGGAATTCACGGCGGCCATTGCTATTATTGTTTACATCCCGCCCTCTGCTGATGCAAACACAGCGTGTGACATCATCTGTTATCGTGAGGTTACAGACAGCGCATCCCAGTGCCTTCTTTGCCATTTCGGGGGATTTTAACCATGCATCTCTCTCTTCAACGCTGCCCACGTTCAAACAGTTCGTGAAGTGCCCAACCAGGAATAATAAAACTCTGGACTTGTTATATGCTAATGTGAAGGATGCATACAACTCCACTGCACTCCCTCCCCTCGGTAGATCGGATCACAACCTTGTCCACCTCACCCCACTCTACAGGCCTATGGTCCAACAGCAGCCAGCAACCACTAGGACCATTAGGAGATGGTCCCTGAAGGCGAATGAGGCCCTACAGGACTGCTTTGAAACAACAGACTGGGATGTGCTCTGTGAGGCTCATGGGGAGGACATCGATGGACTTACTGACTGCATAACAGACTATATTAATTTTTGTGTAGACAACACCGTACCCACCAGGAAGGTACACTGTTTTCTAAATAATAAACCCTGGGTCACCAGCGAACTGAAGGCCCTGCTGAATGAGAAGAAGAGGGCCTTCAAGGAGGGGGACAGGGATGACTTGAAATGCGCCCAGAGGGAGCTGAAGTTGCAGATTGCTGAGGGGAAGAGAGGGTATAAGGAGAAGATGGAGGACAAGCTGAGGCAGAGCCAGGTGAGAGAGGTGTGGAAGGGTATGAGAAATATCACTGGCTTCAAAAAGTCAAACAGTGGGCAGACGGACGGGACCCAGGACAGAGCCAATGAGCTGAACCAATTTTTTAACAGGTACGATACTGGCCTTGTCCACCTCCCCTCCAGCTCCCCAGACCACACACCCTCACGGCTGTCCCACCCCCACTTTGCATACGACACCTCTGTTGAGACAATCAGCGACCCCCTCCCCGCCCCCGCTCCCTCTGGACTGTTCTGCAACACCTCCCTTCCCCCAACCTCCCCACCTGGGCTGGCTTTCACCACCAACCAAGTGAAGTGAGAACTGGAGAGACTACATCAGTGGAAAGCGGCGGGCCCTGATGGCATCAGCCCAAGGGTGCTTAGGGTCTGTGCTGACCAACTGTGTGGAATACTCCAGCGTCTTTTCAACCTTAGCCTGAGCCTAGAAAGGGTCTCTGTGCTGTGGAAAACATCCTGCCTGGGCCCAGTGCCCAAGAAGGCACACCCCACTGTCCTGAATGACTTCAGACCTGTAGCGCTAAAAGAATTTATAATAATTACACCTAACACTATAACAATGTATAGTGTACGTATTCATTCTGTCCTTTGTGTATTTCGTTCTGGCATTTTGCACCTGCCCTGTGTTTTTCATCTATCAATTTATCTATCTATCTATCTATCTATCTATCTATCTATCTATCTATCTATCTATCTATCTATCTATCTATCTATCTATCTATCTATCTATCTATCTATCTATCTATCTATCTATCTATCTATCTATCTATCTATCTATCTATCTATCTATCTATCTATCTATCTATCTATCTATCTATCTATCTATCTATCTATCTATCTATCTATCTATCTATCTATCTATCTATCTATCTATCTATCTATCTGTCGTCGGCAGTGTCAGTGTACTCCGGGGTGGCCAGCTTCTCCTTGTCTCTTCCCTGGATGGGGTGCTGGCCTTCTCATCACCTCCGGAATAAACATGTTGTTTTGGAAAACCATCAACACCAATATGTGGTTTAAAAACACTGTTCTTATGGACACACAATTCAATAGCATGGATCATTAAGGGAGAGTCATTTTAATGTAAATCTGTGATACGGTAGAGATGTTGATTTTGTCTTTATAAATGTTGGAGATATATTTGTCCGTCATTTAGAGATGATGATTTTGTGTTTATAAATGTTGGAGATATATTTGTCCGTCATTTAGAGATGATGATTTTGTGTTTATAAATGTTGGAGATATATTTGTCTGTCATTTAGAGATGAAGCAGAAAGAGAGATCATAACCTTTCAGTGAGATGTTAAGAAGTATTCATCTCTATTTTTAGATCTACTACCAGTTCAGTTAGGTTACGGCAACATGAGTACCACCTCTACGCTGCCATGCCCTCCGCCCCGCCACCCAGACGCCTTTCCAGCAAAGCCCAGAACACAGGACACGTCTGATCTGATAATGCTTTGTTTCATATTTTTTCACTCTTAACAAGAAACAAAACATAAACATTAAATGTTGCAGAATCTCCAAAAGGATTTGTGTATCTTCGAAAGGATTTCCTTTAAAGTGTAAAATAGATGGCTGTTCAATTTAACTGAGGGACTTTCCTCACTATTTTGCAGTACTACAAGTGGTCAAAATGAAGAGATATGGGATTTATACTGATTGTTCCCTCTGCCTCTGACTGTGCAGGAATAATCTCTCACCGATGCTCTAGGTTCTCCGTGGAGAACCTCACTGACCTGTAACTCTCCTGAGATAGCCTACACTTTATTTAGTCAGGCAATCCTACAACACTGACCTGTAACTCTCCTGAGATAGCCTACACTTTATTTAGTCAGGCAATCCTACAACAGTGTTAGATTCACTTGCCACTTGATTATGACATCTCTTAGCTGTTATGTACAGCAACATTATATTCCGGCCAGAATGTTCTATTTACAAAACATCTGTGTGACCAATGGTCCCTTGCAATTTATATTGTATGTTCTAAATCAACATGTTTGAGTGTATGGTCATTTTAAGCATGTAGAAATAGCATGTTAACAGTTAACCCAACATGGTGTTCTGCTGTATGAAACTGATCACAGTAGCTTCAGCTCTATTCACCCTGCTTAGCCAGGCCTGTGTGTTAAGCCCCAGAGGATTTAACATTTCCAACTGTCAAAATGAATTAACCGTCACAAATGCTACTTAAATCCTAAGGATTTTTTTACCAAGTGACTCATGTATGAACCACACCAACTAAAGTTTCACCGTTTGATTTTGGTTTTACAAGATTGCAAAACGTTGTTGAGTAATGTTACATCATCATGACTCCTGTTGTTATGTTGTCCTCCTGGTCTGTTGTTATGTTGTCCTCCTGGTCTGTTGTTATGTTGTCCTCCTGGTCTGTTGTTATGTTGTCCTCCTGGTCTGTTGTTATGTTGTCCTCCCTGGTCTGTTGTTATGTTGTCCTCCTGGTCTGTTGTTATGTTGTCCTCCCTGGTCTGTTGTTATGTTGTCCTCCTGGTCTGTTGTTATGTTGTCCTCCCTGGTCTGTTGTTATGTTGTCCTCCTGGTCTGTTGTTATGTTGTCCTCCCTGGTCTGTTGTTATGTTGTCCTCCTGGTCTGTTGTTATGTTGTCCTCCCTGGTCTGTTGTTATGTTGTCCTCCTGGTCTGTTGTTATGTTGTCCTCCTGGTCTGTTGTTATGTTGTCCTCTCTGGTCTGTTGTTATGTTGTCCTCCTGGTCTGTTGTTATGTTGTCCTCCTGGTCTGTTGTTATGTTGTCCTCCTGGTCTGTTGTTATGTTGTCCTCCCTGGTCTGTTGTTATGTTGTCCTCCCTGGTCTGTTGTTATGTTGTCCTCCTGGTCTGTTGTTATGTTGTCCTCCCTGGTCTGTTGTTTTCCACAATGAAAACATTGTGTGTGTGTGTGTGTGTGTGTGTGTGTGTGTGTGTGTGTGTGTGTGTGTGTGTGTGTGCATGTGTCATGTCTATAAATTACAATGATCTATGTATAGTCACTTTACCCCTACCTACATGTACATAGTATCTCAACTACCAACACTGCTGCTACTCTCTGTCTATTATCAATATATAGTCACTTTACAAATGACCTCTATTAACCTGTACCCCTGTATATAGCCTCATTACTAACCTGTACCCCTGCACATTGACTCGGTACAGGTATCCCCTGTATATAGCCTCATTACTAACCTGTACCCCCCCACATTGACTCAGTACAGGTATCCCCTGTATATAGCCTCATTACTAACCTGTACCCCCCCACATTGACTCAGTACCGGTACCCTCTGTATATAGCCTCATTACTAACCTGTACCCCCGCACATTGACTCAGTACAGGTATCCCCTGTATATAGCCTCATTACTAACCTGTACCCCCGCACATTGACTCGGTACCGGTACCCCTGTATATAGCCTCATTACTAACCTGTACCCCTGCACATTGACTCAGTACAGGTATCCCCTGTATATAGCCTCATTACTAACCTGTACCCCCCCACATTGACTCAGTACAGGTATCCCCTGTATATAGCCTTGTTACTAACCTGTACCCCCTCACATTGACTCAGTACAGGTACCCCCTGTATATAGCCTTATTACTAACCTGTACCCCTGCACATTGACTCAGTACAGGTATCCCCTGTATATAGCCTTGTTACTAACCTGTACCCCCCCACATTGACTCAGTACAGGTATCCCCTGTATATAGCCTCATTACTAACCTGTACCCCCCCACATTGACTCAGTACAGGTACCCCCTGTATATAGCCTCGTTACTAACCTGTACCCCCCCACATTGACTCAGTACAGGTACCCCTTGTATATAGCCTCATTACTAACCTGTACCCCCCCACATTGACTCAGTACAGGTACCCCTTGTATATAGCCTCATTACTAACCTGTACCCCCCCACATTGACTCAGTACAGGTACCCCTTGTATATAGCCTCATTACTAATCTGTACCCCCCCACATTGACTCAGTACAGGTACCCCTTGTATATAGCCTCATTACTAACCTGTACCCCTACTTCATAGTAACACCATAGAAACACCATAGTAACTTCATAGTAACTTCATAGTAACATCATATTAACATTATATTAACTTCATAGTAACATCATATTAACATCATAGTAACATCATAGTAACATCATAGTAACATCATAGTAATAGCAGTGCTTCAGAATTAATAATATGTCTACCAAATAACTAAGCGTTGAAACTATTTGTTTCAGCTGAAGGGAATGTTATCATTCTTTATTCTGCGACATTCACAGCCTTTGATCATCAATAGTTGCCTAGGGGACAGTTGACTGGCTGAGTTAGATGTGAAATGTGACTGATGTCATAAAGCATTACTGGGCTGTTGTTGTTACACTAGGCTCCTCATTGGTGCTCGGCTGTAAATAAAGCCATGTTGAGCAGTTGAGCAACGTGTACTGAACGTGTCCCAAATGGCACCATATTCCCTGTATAGTGCACTACTTTTGACCAGAGCCCTTTGGATACACTATGCACTACAGAGGGAATAGGGTGCCATTTGGGACGGAGTAAAAGTATTCCTGAGGGCATCACAGAGCCGATCTGGTTCTTATTCTACCTTCCTAATGAGAAGGATTATTGGTTCGTAGAGAAGACTCTTTAAAAGCTCTGTTCTTTCGTGGCTGGAGTGGCTACACGCCCCGTGTCACTGGTTCACTTTCTAACAGACACTTTTAAAGCAAGTAGGCTACGTGCTGTGACTGCAGCAATGTATGATAATGTGGTTATAACAGTTTATGTATGAATACATTTTTTAAGTAATTCGCCCCACCATGGCTCTTGAATATAAAAATGATTTAAAGAACTCTTTGGTTTCGTGGTGAAGAACACTGGCAATTGTTTACGTGGGACTTTCCCCACTGTTTTGAACACGTTGTAATGGGCTAAGCTAATTTCCTTTTCGTGTTCTTGGACACATTACACTCAGGTGATGTCACCTCTGAGACTGATTGCATTATGTTAAGTTATTATACAATTGTGAGTCGAATTGAGGCGTTACTGTCGTGACACTTACCTGTTGCAGTGAGACAGTTTAACACCATGGAGATAGAGATATAACTGTTTTATATCTATGGTTAAAACAAAACGTTTTTGGTTGACACGTTTGTAGAAGGGTCCTTTACTTAATTCATATTAATATAACATTTGTGTTGGAACTTTCAGATCATGTTCTTCTTTGACTTCATTTAAATCACCTTGAAACCTTTCAACATAAAGAAAAAGTCATTGGGAAAAATATGCATGAAACACCTGACAGCAAACTGTCTCTGACATCTTTCAGACTGCTCACAAACAGTCCCTATTCTTGTATTTCAACATTAAGGAAAAGTTTGGGTTGAGGAATTACACTTAGTGTAGGGTGAATGGTCATGTCAGAGGAGGCTGGAGGGGAGCGCTATAGGAGGAAGGGGTCATTTTATTGTCTGGAATGGAATAAATGGAACAGAGTCAAACATGGTTTCCATGGTTTCCATGTGTTTGATACAGTTCCATTTATTCCATTCCACCAATTACAATGAGCCGGTCCTCCTATAGCTCCACCCACCAGCCTCCACTGTTTCATATTGCCTCATGGTGCCCAAATCTGACGTCAACAATCATTTTAGGGAACTGTTGTATCACTCATTCCTGGAGGGAGTTTACGCTCATAACAGTGAGACACACAGGGACAGTGATAGTCTGAGTTGGATTTTATTAAACCAACCTTGTCTGTAAATATTTACCGCTACTCAAATCAAACAGTGATCAAGAATCATGTTGTTAGGGGATTTTCCAGGGTTTCTCAGCACAACCTAAAAGCTGAAATTGAAATGTCTAGACCAAGGGCACATCAACATATTTTTCATCTTTTTCGTCTCGGCTCAGGGATTTGAACCAGCTAACCAGCAACCTTTCAGTTACTATATGAGTACTGGCCCAACGCTCTAAACACCAGGCTACCTTCCCCCCAAAAGTAGTGCACTATATTGGGAATAGGGTACCATTTGGGAAACAGACCATTACTTAAGTTAGAGCGGAGAACTGTAATCAGACCAGGCCTCATCCCCACAAACCAACAGTCCCGCACCCTTCCAGAGCCCAGGCCTCGGTCCCCCACCCTTCCAGAGCCCAGGCCTCAGTCCCCCACCCCTCCAGAGCCCAGGCCTCGGTCCCCCACCCTTCCAGAGCCCAGGCCTCAGTCCCCCACCCCTCCAGAGCCCAGGCCTCGGTCCCCCACCCTTCCAGAGCCCAGGCCTCAGTCCCCCACCCCTCCAGAGCCCAGGCCTCAGTCCCCCACCCCTCCAGAGCCCAGGCCTCAGTCCACCACCCCCCCCCAGAGCCCAGGCCTCAGTCCCCCACCCCTCCAGAGCCCAGGCCACAGTCCACCACCCCTCCAGAGCCCAGGCCTCAGTCCCCCACCCCTCCAGAGCCCAGGCCTCAGTCCACCACCCCTCCAGAGCCCAGGCCTCAGTCCACCACCCCTCCAGAGCCCAGGCCTCAGTCCACCACCACCCCAGAGCCCAGGCCTCAGTCCACCACCCCTCCAGAGCCCAGGCTCTCCTCAAAGAGCTACTTAAATAAATGTTTATTCTACGTTTTCAGACACTACGTCATGTCATGAGCTGTTTGTTCAAACCTCTCCTGTCCTCAATACACACCATCATCTATCCCACTAATATCTATAGCTCGGTAGCTGCCTAACGTTGGTAAACAAACCCAAACTGTCTTTGGGGAAAGGAGGCCAACTTTGTTTGTTTCTCTACATTATTTCTCACTTTTTTTGTGACACGCTTTTTAGACTGTTGAGTGATAATTCAGCGGGGAGTTTTTCTTTCTTATATTTTCGTTCTGGCATTTTGCACCTGCCCTGTGTTTTTGTTGTAGCTGCTTGACAAATCAAATAATAAATGTCTATCTATCTATCTATCTATCTATCTATCTATCTATCTATCTATCTATCTATCTATCTATCTATCTATCTATCTATCTATCTATCTATCTATCTATCTATCTATCTATCTATCTATCTATCTATCTATCTATCTATCTATCTATCTATCTATCTATCTATCTATCTATCTATCTATCTATCTATCTATCTATCTATCTATCGTTCAGGTTCATCACCACTCCATGACACTGTGGCAGATGTTATACGTCGCAATATATGGCTATGTATTTCATCTACTGCATCTAAAATGGCCCCACACCTGTTTTATAGAAAGGCATACAGTACATTTAACTGTCTGGTACAAATATTTTATTTATTTATTTTTATTTCACCTTTATTTAACCAGGCAGGCCAGTTGAGAATAAGTTCTCATTTACAACTGCGACCTGGCATATAAATAGTATGTGAGAAATGTTGCCTTGAAAACTGCAATCACTCAAGCCAAGTGTGTAAATAAATACATACATACATAGAAAGGATTGCTATAAAGGTCATACTGTAAAATATGTTCAAACGTGGAGGCATTCATTTCCTATTTCAAAGTATCTCATTACGACAATCACTTTAACCATAAAAGTGAATCAGTGTTTTGAATATTTCAAAATATTTCACGGCAAGTCAAAGAGATGTGATTCATTTCTCCCTTTGATATGCAACAGATATAGTGTAACAAATTGGCCAAAATCTCACAAGATTTAATTTTATGGTAATAAATATCCCAAAAAGTTTGCCTTTTATCCATTTAAAATTGGGAAATAACTTATTTTTTATGAGTACAAATTGTATTTTGTTTAGTTAGTAACTGTCACGGCTGGGTGAAGGAAAGAACCAAGGTGCAGCACTTCATCATCTTCATCAGAGGAACCAAAAAACAATAAACCAGAACAAAAGAGTGTGTGTGTGTGTGTGTGTGTGTGTGTGTGTGTGTGTGGTGTGTGTGTGTGTGTGTGGTGTGTGTGTGTGTGTGTGTGTGTGTGTGTGTGTGTGTGTGTGTGTGTGTGTGTGTGTGTGTGTGTGTGTGTGGTGTGTGTGTGTGTGTGTGTGTGTGTGTGTGTGTGGTGTGTGTGTGTGTGTGTGTGTGTGTGTGTGTGTGTGTGTGGTGTGTGTGTGTGTGTGGTGTGTGTGGTGTGTGTGTGTGTGTGTGTGTGGTGTGTGTGTGTGTGGTGTGTGTGTGTGTGTGGTGTGTGTGTGTGTGTGTGTGTGTGTGTGTGTGGTGTGTGTGTGTGTGTGTGTGTGTGGTGTGTGTGTGTGTGTGTGTGTGGTGTGTGTGTGTGTGTGTGTGTGTGTGTGTGTGTGTGGTGTGTGGTGTGTGGTGTGTGTGTGTGTGTGTGTGTGTGTGTGTGTGTGTGTGTGTGTGTGTGTGTGTGTGTGTGTGTGTGTGTGTGTGTGTGTGTGTGTGTGTGTGTGTGTGTGTGTGTGTGTGTGTGTGTGTGTGTGTGTGGTGTGTGTGGTGTGTGTGTGTGTGTGTGTGTGTGTGTGTGTGTGTGTGTGGTGTGTGTGTGTGTGTGTGTGTGTGGTGTGTGTGTGTGTGTGTGTGTGTGTGTGTGTGTGGTGTGTGTGTGTGTGTGTGTGTGTGGTGTGTGTGTGTGTGTGTGTGGTGTGTGTGTGTGTGTGTGTGTGTGGTGTGTGTGTGTGTGTGTGTGGTGTGTGTGTGTGTGTGTGTGTGGTGTGTGTGTGTGTGTGTGTGTGTGTGTGTGTGTGTGTGTGTGTGTGTGTGTGTGTAATAACCTATACACAACAATATCCCACAAACACAGGTGTGAAAGCAAGTACCTTAAATAGGATCCCACTTAGAGACGACACATAGCAGCTGCCTCTAATTGGAGACCAAACACACATTGACCATAGAGTTCACCTAGAACTCTCCTGACCGTGACATACATAGAGAAGCCAGAGGCCTCCCTAAGGTCAGGACCTGACACAGACAAGACCATCAGGAAACCTATTTCAGAGCACCTCTTGTTCTGACGCGATGCTTACCTCCATAACTCGAGCTATCCTGTCCAACTGAATCAGCTCACAGATGAGTCCTAATGTGCTAAACACCTACATACTATTTATTCTCTATCATCTTCATTCTCTGAAGCAGGAAACAACATCTGTGATCTTGACTGACCTTGAAGGAAAGGGAACATGGAACCCTGTTTTCTTTACAGTGCACATCATGGGGCTGTTCAAAAGGAGCACACTATATAAGGAATAGGGTGGCATTTGGGACGCATCCATAACGATCATTATAAATCCAGTCCTGTCCTATATTCACTGCTTCACAAAGGTTGAATAACAACCTGGAACAGTTCACCTTCAGATGGTCTAACTCAACTAATGCAGTTGGACTGGACAGCCAGCCAGCCAGGCAGCCAGCCAGCCAGCCAGGACTGACTCCCTCTGGCCCCATCTGCAGTGTGAAGCTGGGGGTAGAGTATAGTAGTATAGTAGTATAATAAGTAGACCTTATTCTCTCTATAGTGCACTACATTTGACCAGGGCCCTATTAGAGGTGTACTGTAGAGACAATAGTGTGCCATATGGGACGCAGGGTCCTCAACTCTCACTATGTAGACCTGCTCTTCCTGCTCTGCTCTGATGCCAAACCGGTTATACTGTAGGCTACACATCCACTATATAGAATAGAAGTGAAGCTGTCAGAACCAAAGCACTATCAACCGTTATTACATCTTGTGTGGAGGAGACAAAACACTCTCAAATGTTGTGCAAATGATAAAGTAGGCCTACGGTGTTGTATAGGATGACAACCATTATCTTTATGCCGTTAAGCCACAATGAGTTATGCTCGTATGTCTAGTCCTCACTCGGGACATTTTGGGTTTTGTCCCAGTGCATTGAAGAGTGGCAGGTGCATGGCTATTGTTGTATCAGTATAGCTATTGCATGGTGCTGTCACTACTGCAAACCCTCGACATATTGCACACTTTGTATTGTAAACCTACGGTAACAAACATTTTTTCAAAAGACCAACACAAGGAAAGAAACAAACCTTTGTGGAAAGACTGACATCTATGCAGAGTAGTTACAGGAAGTAGAGAGAGAGAGAGAGAGAGAGAGAGAGAGGGAGGCGTATGGTATTATTCGGCGGAGCAGAAAGCCCCACAGTCCAACGGACAGCGGCGGCAGGCTACAGCAGACGAGGCAACGAGAAAGGCAGAAGAGAAGCCCACTTTCTCCAATGTCAACAGTCTATATGCTAAGGCAGTGAAATATATACAGATAATTAACCGAATGATGTGAATTTTCCTTCTTATTTTGGTTGGAAGATTTTGGTTTAACATAGGTTTTTAATAGAGCATCTGCCTACACACGCTGGTTTACAGGGAGCGTGCGTCGGTAACGTCTACCGTCCGATGGATGGTATTCTGTGTCACTGTTGATCGGTGTGACTACCTCGAGTCACCGGGGACCGTTGAGTCACTGGATTGTTTCACATGAAGGTTATTTCTCGAAACGTAACGTTAGGAGGCTAATCAACTAGTCATCGTACTGAACGGGCTTTCCTGTCATCACCGGGTTAGCGCTGTGAATCCTTCGCTTACTGTAAGTATATTTTAAGAATTATTATACTATTATATTTTAAGAATAATTATGATACACTATTATTGAGCGTATCCTACTGTATATGATCATAAGGATGTACTGTAGGCTATATGATAAAAGATGGTGCCGATATAACTGTATGCTATTCTTCTTTTCATTCACTCCCATGACAAGTCGTATTAAAATAGAGTGCAATTATTAGGAACTGTAGGATAATTATTTAGCCCAATAGTAAGGTGGGTTTTACTTTCAGTCATGTGTTACATATTATACATCCCTAAACAACGCTTGTAATTAGGATGTATATGTGTAGAGATGTTCCAAGGATTTAACGCGGCTTGTTGCTTTGACTGTTTAACAAAATGTTTTCTGTTTGGTTTCCAAATCACACGTCATATTATATGTAGAACATATATTTACTTTCTAACTAACAGGTGGACGATTTCATATTGGAATATTTTTAACAGAACACTTTCTTGGAAATCTCCTTGTCTTCACAGTTGATGTCAACGGGACCATTTAAACCTTTACTAATCAGATGATGAAGATTCTGTCTCCCTGTGTCCATGACTGGTAAAATGGAAAGCCCTTTCTACCACGATGAGGCCCCAGGTGTTCCACACAACTTCGGACAACCCCATGCAGATTATGAGCGTTACCAGGGCCACAAGATGATGAGTAAGAAGGTGGCACATAACTTCTCAGGCGGTTCCCACAGCAGCTCTGGCCTGAAACTGATACAAGGCCAGGGACCAGGGAGCAACAGCTTGTTAATGCCTGGCGGCTTGTCAGATATGAACCTTCTGAAGCTGGCCTCCCCTGACCTCGAGCATCACATTATCCAGTCTAACCAGGGCCTGGTGACGACGTCTCCTGTCTCCAACCCCAACGGAGGAAACCCCTTCATGTACAGGAACAACGCAACTAACGAACAGGAGGGTTTTGCTGATGGGTTCGTCAAAGCCCTGGCGGATCTCCATAAACAGAACCAGCTGGTTGGAGCGCCCATGTCCCCTTCCTCCTCTATACAAGGTCCGTACCAGAGGAACATCATGTCTGCAGGAGACCTGCCTATCTATACCAACCTCAGCAGCTACAACCCTAACCCCCCCAACCATGTATCATCATCCTACCCAGGGGGCCAGATGCCCGGCAGCTACCCAGGCCACACCCCCCACAGACCCGGAGGCCAGGGGCCCCACCACAGTGGCCTGGATGCCCCTCAGACTGTCCCAGAGGTCCCTCACCCTCCCGGGGACCCCACCTCCTCCCCTCCCTCCCTCTCTCCCATCGACCTGGAGACCCAGGAGAGGATCAAGGCAGAGAGGAAGAAACTACGTAACCGGATTGCGGCGTCTAAGTGTCGTAAGAGGAAGCTGGAGCGGATCTCCAGGCTAGAGGAGAAGGTAAAGGTCCTGAAGACCCAGAACTTTGACCTGACCTCCACCGCCTCGGTCCTGAGGGAACAGGTGGCCCAGCTCAAACAGAAAGTCATGAATCACGTCACTAATGGCTGCCAGATAGCAGTCAGCTCAGGAGCCCTGCAGGCCAAGAGCACCGGGGAGAGGGACAGCACCAGCTGCTGATCAACGGACTGTACTGTACAGGGATGAGGAGGGTGGTTTTCTGTTGCTCTGAGTCAGTCCTCTATGAAGGAAGTAGTACCTCTACTAGGTAAATGATGGGTGTTGTGATGGTAAGTGAAATATGCTAACTAGGGGGAGAAGGGAGAATCCCACCTCTCTAACCTCTGCAGACACTTGGACTTCAGTTGTAGTAGTAACACAACAAGAGAAATACATGGGACATTTCACTTTTATTTTGCCCTCCCACAGCCCTGAGTGACCAAAGTACCTCTGCTCAATAGGAGAGTACCACATTAAAACCTCTGTTCAAAAGGAGAGTACTACATTAATGACATATAATGGTACTAGGAGAACCTTGTGTGGCACATCAAGTCCCTGAACATACTCATTGTAAACTATAGTTTGAAGTTATGGGAATTAAAGCCTTTTCTGCTAAAATAATAATTATAATAAATTGGTCAAAGTATCACAATGTTGTTGATCAATTCCATTGGTCGTAATAATGTGATGTAGATAAGAGATGGAGATTTATTTTTTTGAATCACTTTAGTCTCAACGATGTATTGGAGCAAACTGTCTGTCTGTTTAGAATTGTGCAATGTGTGTATGAGATTACAGCAAAACCAACCTATCGAGACTTTTAACTAAGGGCTGGAATTTACCTTTACATTTTTACACTGATCTTCCACGATTGATTCCAGCCCTAAATGTGTTTCAATGAAATAACTGTGTTTATGTGAAACAGACAGAAGCTTCTGGTGATATAGAAATAGTTTAAAGAGATTTAAACCAATCACAACTTTGTATTATAAACTTTATAGTAACAAAGATGACTATTGGTTGTCATTTTGGAACCTGACTCATTCATTTTGGAACCTTGGTGATTCATTTTGAAACCTTGGTAATTCATTTTGGAATCTTGGTAATTCATTTTGGAACCTTGGTAATTCATTTTGGAATCTTGGTAATTCATTTTGGAACCTTGGTAATTCATTTTGGAACCTTGGTAATTCATTTTGGAACCTTGGTAATTCATTTTGGAACCTTGGTAATTCTGAAAGGTTTTCCTACATTCCAACCAAAATACCTTTTGCACTGTTTTTCCCGTAACAATGCTGGACTATAGGTTTTAGTTATGGGGTAATATTATGTTCAATGTGGTAACACTGTGTATCAGTGCTGTGTTAACATGAACTACACTGTGTCAGAGCTACATTTACAGAGACATTAGATGAACTTGTTGTGTTATAGACAGACACACGGCTGGACAACAGAAAGGGAAGAGGCTTCTTGAGAAGGCAGCAAGCTAGACTGAAGTAACAAGACGAGAGCTTTTGAACAAAAGTAGGTGATACATTACTTTTATTTCTTGTTTTATAACATTTCTGGAGCAATTTATTTATGCAAAATGTATCTTTGGTATTTACAGTATGTTTTCTGTGCAAAGGAACTAACTGCACAGGATGGATTTAGTGTCTTGTTGACATTTTGGGGAAATATGATATTGCACATAAATCAAAACATGAAATCTTGTCTGATATTTATCTGTGGTCTCAACATGGACTCTGTGTAGAAATGTATTTATCTGTGGTCTCAACATGGACTCTGTGTAGAAATGTATTTATCTGTGGTCTCAACATGGACTCTGTGTAGAAATGTATTTATCTGTGGTCTCAACATGGACTCTGTGTAGAAATGTTTCTAGAAACTATTATTTTTTTCTTTCTGCAGTGCAAATAAAATAGGATTGTTGATAAAGTATGTAAATCATATAACAAGCACTCTACTTTCGACATACATTTGCTTAACTTCTTAACAAAAACAATGATTTTTGTGCAGTGGACAAAGTTGTCAATTTAAAGAAAACTCTTTTGTTGATTGATTCCTTAAAATCTCTATACTGTAAGTAAAATCTCTATACTGCACCATAGTTGGTGCACTAAATTGACTTTCCTATAATTACAGTATATACATAAACAATGGTATTTATGTACACTGAGTGTACAAAACATTAGGAACACCATACTAATATTCAGTTGCACCCCCTTTTGCACTCAGAACAGCTTCAATTCGTCGGGGCATGGACTCTACAAGGTGTCAAAAGCCTTCCATAGGAATGCTGGCCCATGTTGACTCCAATGCTTCCCACAGTTGTGTCAAGTTGGCTGGATGTCCTTTGGGTGGTGGAGCATTTGTGATACACATGGGCAACAGTTGAGTGTGAAAAACCCAGCAGCGTTGCAGTTCTTGACACACTCAAAACAGTGCGCCTGGCACCTACTACCACACCCCGTTCAAAGGCACTTAAATATTTTGTCTTGCCCATTCACCCTCTGAATGGCACACATACACAATCCATGTCTCAATTGTCTCAAGACTTAAAAATCCTTCTTTAACCTGACTCCTCCCCTTCATCTACACTGATTGGAGTGGATTTAACAAGTGACATCATTAAGGGATCATATATTTCACCTGGATTCACCTGGTCAGTCTGTCATGGAAAGAGCAGGTGTTCTTAATGTTTTGTAGAAATAAAAAATGTATAATCAAGACAGACATTAAATCTGTCAAATAATTTTTGGAAGCGTCAAAGAAAATATGTATTTTTTAAACTTGAATAAGACTTTTGAAGTCATTAATGATAATAATTATATTTTTGTACAACATGTATTCAACGTTCTTAAAGTTCAATATTGAGTGAAAATGATGAGTACAACCTTCTGACATGTTGGTGTGATTTATAGTTCCATAATATACATTATTTATTGAGGTGGATGTTGATGGGGGTGGAGGGTAATATTACTTTGTATGTACTGAAGTAGGTGTGAGTTCTTAGGAACACTCTGTTGTGTAAAGTCGTTTGTGTCGATATGAGTAAAATAGTATTCACATGTTTTATGGTCACATATTTAATTCCCCAGTATAAGTCAAAGAAAAGGTTGTTGATGTGACTAGGGAGGGTGTGTCTAAATTCAATCAGCGCTGTGTGTGGATATTTTATTCCTGAAAAGAGCTGCTCCTCTTTGAGAAGGTTTAACACGTGTTTCTGAGACTGTGTTAATTTAAATGAATAAGCCAATCTGAGAGACGTTTTTGTTATGCATGTGAGGGAAGGAATGTCAGGCAGTAGAATCTACAAGCACTGTCTGTGATCTGGTGCTGTAGTCTGTGATCTGGTGCTGTACTGGGTTGACATTTTCCAGTTAACCCTGTGAATTGTTAGGCTAAAGTGATGATAACATTTTAAAGGCACTATTCCAGTTATTTGGAGTGCAAAGACAACTAACGGTGAGATGACCTGGTGTTCATTGTAAGCCGCTGATCCCTCATGATCGAGACAAAGATAAAATGTATTTTTTGCAAGGAAGTCTACCATGTCCTTGTATATGTACTGATAAACTCTTGGTTTCAATGGGACTTCCCTGCTTAAAAAATATCTTAAAGTGTCAATTTGAGACAGGCATAGATACCCAAGTTGAGACAGCCATAGATACCCAAGTTGAGACAGCCATAGATACCCAAGTTGAGACAGCCATAGATACCCAAGTTGAGACAGCCATAGATACCCAAGTTGAGACAGCCATAGATATAGAGACAGCCATAGATACCCAAGTTGAGACAGCCATAGATACCCAAGTTGAGACAGCCATAGATACCCAAGTTGAGACAGCCATATATACCCAAGTTGAGACAGCCATAGATACCCAATTAGAGACAGCCATAGATACCCAAGTTGAGACAGCCATAGATACCCAAGTTGAGACAGCCATAGATACCCAAGTTGAGGCAGCCATAGATACCCAATTAGAGACAGCCATAGATACCCAAGTTGAGACAGCCATAGATACCCAAGTTGAGACAGCCATAGATACCCAAGTTGAGACAGCCATAGATACCCAAGTTGAGACAGCCATAAATACCCAAATTGAGACAGCCATAGATACCCAATTTCAGACAGCCATAGATACCCAATTTCAGACAGCCATAGATACCCAATTTCAGACAGCCATAGATACCCAAGTTGTAGGTGTAACACGGTGTATGTGAGCGTTGTACTGCCACTGTCTGCCCAGAGGCCCAGTGGCTCAGGCTTTTTGTAGTACAGGTGGTTAGGTGCTCACCTCTGTACTGTAAGAGACAGTGTTTGACAAGCAGGCTATTGAAGATACAGCCATACATAAAGTTTCTTGTAAGGTAGACAAGTGGCTACACCTTCTGAATAAGTTAACAAAACATTGAAGATAAATTGTGATCATTCACTATGATGATGATCACTATTACCTTGTAAAGGGTTTTAAAGGGAAGTCAAGCTGCAGTGTATGACATCATATCCTGGTGAGAGCGTGTTGCCGAAATGGCACCCCAATGCACTACTTTTATATGGAATAGGGTGCCATTTGGGACACAAGGACAGTAGCTGTCTGAATATACTGTAGCTGTCAGTACTATAAGAGGGAAACATGACACTTGGCTACAGGGCGACTTGCCTTGGTTTAACTGTTAAACTGTTGTTTCGACAGATTTGCTCCTTCTTGAAAAAGTGTTCATTGTTTCCTTGAATGATTTTGAAATCAAACAATAAAAGGAGTAGATTTCTGAAAGAGGAACATGTTTTACTTGTTGTGTCGTCATCAAGAGACACTCTGTACACAGCCTGTATATAACACTCACTCTGTACACAGCCTGTATATAACACTCACTCTGTACACAGCCTGTATATAACACTCACTCTGTACACAGCCTGTATATAACACTCACTCTGTACACAGCCTGTATATAACACTCACTCTGTACACAGCCTGTATATAACACTCACTCTGTACACAGCCTGTATATAACACTCACTCTGTACACAGCCTGTATATAACACTCACTCTGTACACAGCCTGTATATAACACTCACTCTGTACACAGCCTGTATATAACACTCACTCTGTACACAGCCTGTATATAACACTCACTCTGTACACAGCCTGTATATAACACTCACTCTGTACACAGCCTGTATATAACACTCACTCTGTACACAGCCTGTATATAACACTCACTCTGTACACAGCCTGTATATAACACTCACTCTGTACACAGCCTGTATATAACACTCACTCTGTACACAGCCTGTATATAACACTCACTCTGTACACAGCCTGTATATAACACTCACTCTGTACACAGCCTGTATATAACACTCACTCTGTACACAGCCTGTATATAACACTCACTCTGTACACAGCCTGTATATAACACTCACTCTGTACACAGCCTGTATATAACACTCACTCTGTACACAGCCTGTATATAACACTCACTCTGTACACAGCCTGTATATAACACTCACTCTGTACTCTGCCAAATATGAATACATTGTTAAATATTAATACACATTTTCAGTCAGATAACGTAATAGTTAAACACCCAGTTATCTTTTAAGAAACAGTATTTCTCCAAAGGAGAAAGGAGTTCTGTAGGAAGATGTGAAACAACTGTGAGAAATATAGTGAAGTGGTCTTTACTACTGATTGCACAAGCCACTAACATGATGCGGAATTCAAACCACATGGTGGGAGAGGGGAGAGTGGTGGGAGGGATCTTACAGTGTTTTACAGTGCTACTCAAGTCATGTCTCACAGGAAGTGACAAGTGTTCTGACCAAGAGACATGTGAAAGTAGCTGTTCTTAGTATGGCTTCTCTAACTTCCTTATAGATCCTCTATGGGCTCTGGACAAAAATCCTTCTTTAACCTGTCTCCTCCTCTTCATCTACACTGATTGAAGTGGATTTAACAAGTGACATCATTAAGGGATCATAGCTTTCACCTGGATTCACCTGGTCAGTCTGTCATGGAAAGAGCAGGTGTTCTTAATGTCTGTATACTCAGTGTGTCTGTTTCTTCTAAGAGAGGATAAGCTGAGCAAGAAATGATGCTATTTCCAACTGAGCAGCCAGACTTGGTTAGACAACGATAACATCCCTTTCTCTAGCGATAAATCCCATGGGATTTGTTGAGAGTCAGAAACTTGTTTTTAATGGGAAACTGCACCCACTGATTAGGCCTCATTTGTTGGCTTTCTCTTAAAAAAATGCTGGTGGCCATGACAGAAGCCAAACGTGAGTTGGCTTGGGGGTGTGGTTTGAAGTGGGTGTTTATTGGGTGTGTCCTTGCCACCATCAAGACACACCCATCTGTCAGAATCTTGCCTGCAGCTGTTTTCCCCCACTTATTCACAACAAACAAACATCCTGCCAGCCTGGTCTCATAGACTAAACGTAACATGGTAAACATAAATCCGGGACACTCAAATTAAGAATAAGAATTTGTTCTTAACTGACTTGCCTAGTTAAATAAAATTGAAATAAAAATAGTATGATATGACAGCCTACCTACAGGGTCAGCCCCTGGAGCAAATTTGGGTTAAGTGCCTTGCTTAAGGACACATTGACAGGGTTTTTTCACCTTGTCAGGTCGGGTATTCGGTTACTGGCCCAACGCTCTAACTGCTAGGCTACCTGCCGCCCTATAAGGTTGAGTGTTCGAATTTCATCATGGACAACTTTAGCATTTGCGCTAATAAGCAATTATTAAGTACTTACACATTTATTGCTACTTTGCAACTTCTTAGCATGTTAGCTAACCCTTCCCTTAACCCTTCCCTTAACCCCAAACCCTTTAAATAAAGCTTTGAAGTAGCCTACAGTGTAATATGACAAGAATGCAATTGCTGAATTTATGTAGATATTCTAATCTAAGTGTTTTGATAACTTTCAAACAGGTCTATGTAGAATAAACAACCCTTTACATAATACCACAGAAGCAGTGTCCTGGTAATATAACAATGTGCACCTTTCACCTTTCATTGTAATTCTTAGCTGATACAGATGCTGTGCCTATCAGCATTTTGTCTGGTGGTACCTTGGTAACATGTCAGAGTGGTCATACCTTCCTGTGTGGTGGTAATGGGGTTACCTTGGTAACATGTCAGAGTGGTCATACCTTCCTGTGTGGTGGTAATGGGTTACCTTGGTAACATGTCAGAGTGGTCATACCTTCCTGTGTGGTGGTAATGGGTTACCTTGGTAACATGTCAGAGTGGTCATACCTTCCTGTCTGGTGGTAATGGGGTTACCTTGGTAACATGTCAGAGTGATCATACCTTCCTGTCTGGTGGTAATGGGTTACCTTGGTAACATGTCAGAGTGGTCATACCTTCCTGTCTGGTGGTAATGGGTTACCTTGGTAACATGTCAGAGTGGTCATACCTTCCTGTCTGGTGGTAATGGGTTACCTTGGTAACATGTCAGAGTGGTCATACCTTCCTGTCTGGTGGTAATGGGTTACCTCGGTAACATGTCAGAGTGGTCATACCTTCCTGTCTGGTGGTAATGGGTTACCTCGGTAACATGTCAGAGTGGTCATACCTTCCTGTCTGGTAGTAATGGGTTACCTCGGTAACATGTCAGAGTGGTCATACCTTCCTGTCTGGTGGTAATGGGTTACCTCGGTAACATGTCAGAGTGGTCATACCTTCCTGTCTGGTGGTAATGGGGTTACCTTGGTAACATGTCAGAGTGGTCATACCTTCCTGTCTGGTGGTAATGGGGTTACCTTGGTAACATGTCAGAGTGGTCATACCTTCCTGTCTGGTGGTAATGGGGTTACCTTGGTAACATGTCAGAGTGGTCATACCTTCCTGTCTGGTGGTAATGGGGTTACCTTGGTAACATGTCAGAGTGGTCATACCTTCCTGTCTGGTGGTAATGGGGTTACCTTGGTAACATGTCAGAGTGGTCATACCTTCCTGTCTGGTGGTAATGGGGTTACCTTGGTAACATGTCAGAGTGGTCATACCTTCCTGTCTGGTGGTAATGGGTTACCTTGGTAACATGTCAGAGTGGTCATACCTTCCTGTCTGGTGGTAATGGGTTACCTTGGTAACATGTCAGAGTGGTCATACCTTCCTGTCTGGTGGTAATGGGTTACCTTGGTAACATGTCAGAGTGGTCATACCTTCCTGTCTGGTGGTAATGGGTTACCTTGGTAACATGTCAGAGTGGTCATACCTTCCTGTCTGGTGGTAATGGGTTACCTTGGTAACATGTCAGAGTGGTCATACCTTCCTGTCTGGTGGTAATGGGTTACCTCGGTAACATGTCAGAGTGGTCATACCTTCCTGTCTGGTGGTAATGGGTTACCTCGGTAACATGTCAGAGTGGTCATACCTTCCTGTCTGGTGGTAATGGGTTACCTCGGTAACATGTCAGAGTGGTCATACCTTCCTGTCTGGTGGTAATGGGGTTACCTTGGTAACATGTCAGAGTGGTCATACCTTCCTGTCTGGTGGTAATGGGGTTACCTTGGTAACATGTCAGAGTGGTCATACCTTCCTGTCTGGTGGTAATGGGGTTACCTTGGTAACATGTCAGAGTGGTCATACCTTCCTGTCTGGTGGTAATGGGGTTACCTTGGTAACATGTCAGAGTGGTCATACCTTCCTGTCTGGTGGTAATGGGGTTACCTCGGTAACATGTCAGAGTGGTCATACCTTCCTGTCTGGTGGTAATGGGGTTACCTTGGTAACATGTCAGAGTGGTCATACCTTCCTGTCTGGTGGTAATGGGGTTACCTTGGTAACATGTCAGAGTGGTCATACCTTCCTGTCTGGTGGTAATGGGGTTACCTCGGTAACATGTCAGAGTGGTCATACCTTCCTGTCTGGTGGTAATGGGTTACCTTGGTAACATGTCAGAGTGGTCATACCTTCCTGTCTGGTGGTAATGGGTTACCTTGGTAACATGTCAGAGTGGTCATACCTTCCTGTCTGGTGGTAATGGGTTACCTTGGTAACATGTCAGAGTGGTCATACCTTCCTGTCTGGTGGTAATGGGGTTACCTTGGTAACATGTCAGAGTGGTCATACCTTCCTGTCTGGTGGTAATGGGTTTACCTTGGTAACATGTCAGAGTGGTCATACCTTCCTGTCTGGTGGTAATGGGTTACCTTGGTAACATGTCAGAGTGGTCATACCTTCCTGTCTGGTGGTAATGGGTTACCTTGGTAACATGTCAGAGTGGTCATACCTTCCTGTCTGGTGGTAATGGGTTACCTCGGTAACATGTCAGAGTGGTCATACCTTCCTGTCTGGTGGTAATGGGGTTACCTTGGTAACATGTCAGAGTGGTCATACCTTCCTGTCTGGTGGTAATGGGGTTACCTTGGTAACATGTCAGAGTGGTCATACCTTCCTGTCTGGTGGTAATGGGGTTACCTTGGTAACATGTCAGAGTGGTCATACCTTCCTGTCTGGTGGTAATGGGGTTACCTTGGTAACATGTCAGAGTGGTCATACCTTCCTGTCTGGTGGTAATGGGTTACCTTGGTAACATGTCAGAGTGGTCATACCTTCCTGTCTGGTGGTAATGGGTTACCTTGGTAACATGTCAGAGT
>CM042403.1:1088705-1313705 GCA_023634145.1 Thymallus thymallus | reverse complement strand
AAACATAGCAGTTAGGGTTTAAACACAGCAGTTAGGGTTTAAACACAGCAGTTAGGGTTTAAACATAGCAGTTAGGGTTTAAACATAGCAGTTAGGGTTTAAACACAGCAGTTAGGGTTTAAACATAGCAGTTAGGGTTTAAACACAGCAGTTAGGGTTTAAACATAGCAGTTAGGGTTTAAACACAGCAGTTAGGGTTTAAACATAGCAATTAGGGTTTAAACATAGCAGTTAGGGTTTAAACATAGCAGTTAGGGTTTAAACATAGCAGTTAGGGTTTAAACATAGCAGTTAGGGTTTAAACATAGCAGTTAGGATTTAAACACAGCAGTTAGGATTCAAACACAGCAGTTAGGGTTTAAACAATTGGCTGCAGTAACTGTAATTGGCTGCAGTAACTGTAATTGGCTGCAGTAACTGTAATTGGCTGCAGTAACTGTAATTGGCTGCAGTAACTGTAATTGGCTGTAGTAACTGTAATTGGCTGCAGTAACTGTAATTGGCTGCAGTAACTGTAATTGGCTGCAGTAACTGTAATTGGCTGCAGTAACTGTAATTGGCTGCAGTAACTGTAATTGGCTGCAGTAACTGTAATTGGCTGCAGTAACTGTAATTGGCTGCAGTAACTGTGACACACCTCATTGGTCCCAGTCTCTCTGACAATAATTAGCTTTTTGAAAGTGTTATATCTGGTAATTCCTTGGATGCATGGCAGATGGTGCCCTATGGGCCCTGGTCAAAAGTAGTGCACTATGTAGGGAATAGGGTGCCCTTTGGGATGTACATGTGGTAATTCCTCTCTGGTGTGGGTGGGTATTACTGTAATGGCATGTCAATACAGAGACATGGAAATGAATGTGTGAAAACAGCAGAAATAGCTTTCATAAGCAGTTAAGCTTCTCTGTTCCTTGAGGTAATTTGAAATTGCACGGATTTGGGCCTTTAAAGTATTTATAGACAGATTAAAATGTATCCGATGTTAAAAAGCTCAAATCTAATTTCATGATTAAAGTTCTGTCATTTTGTCTTGATAATTTAACAGAAATAATAACACAACTGTTTTGACCCAGTTTTTGCCTTACTAAACTGACACCTGACACAGTCTTGAGGTGGTCCATTACTGCCCAGGTGAGGTATCTTCTCAGGTATTGTATTTTGTGTCGCATAGCTCGGAATAAAGTGAGTATGTCCTATAGCATGTCCTCACTTGATTTGGAGCAACATATAAAATGTTCTCCCCAGGTAAAAGGGTCAATGCTGGTATCAAAATGACAGGCACGAAGAAATGTACTAATGTATGCCTTTTGAGTCATCATGGACAAGACGCGCACGTGTTTTTGTCTTTCCAGCACAGTGTTTTACCGCCCTCCAGCGGGCCGAGGCGGCATAACACTCCATTATCTTCACGAATCAGAGTTGAGGAAACATGTCACATGGCCAACTGTAGCGAAGATCCACAGATAAGAACAATGAGACAGATATTTCACTGGATGTATAAATGTGAAGCATCCGTTTGGCTGTTCCACTCACTACCAAATATGGTTCCCTAAAGGAAATATGCAAATATCTACTAGAACGAACAAATAGGATATCGTTAAGGCGTGCTTGGCTCTGCCCACTATTACTAGCTGTGATCTATCTTGGTTTACTTAACAACATCTTTGAAGCCATTTCGGCCGTCGTGGAAAGGACCTCGACAAGAGGACTGAATAAATCACTGAAAGGCAAAGAAAAGGGACAAGACAACGACTATCAAATCTGCCAGTAACTCGCGATTGTAGAGATGGTCCAATCGTGCTCTGCTTACGGGTGCAAAAACAGATATCATAAAGACAAAAACATTTCATTTCACAAGTAAGTTCAACTCCGACCTGACCGCGGCCACTACAGAACACTAGCATGGTCATACATGCTCAACCTGTCTAGCCTCGGTCTGCTTGCTTACTATCTAGCCAGTTAGATAGTTATTATATCGCAGCTTTTTTTGCACAGTTGTTGAGAATAGCAAGATTGCCCATGACCAGGCTTCACTAAAACGGGAAACGTGACAACGACGTGATTTTGGAGGTATGGCAACTGGAGGATACCCATGACCTAGCTAACTAACTAACTAACTAATGTTACCTTGTTGTAAGTGGGAATAGTTACCCATCAAGGCTATGTTAGTGTTGCTGATGTCTTGTGAACGTCTGCTACGTCCCATCATGCATCAGACTCGCATCCCAAAGCTGAAGTTGACTACTTATCTATTCACCGTCGGCAGATTCAACACTGACAGATGTAGCCAGTTGGATGTAGTTGTCTAACTGTAACAGTACACTATAACAGTATTTGTGAACCTTGGCGTTTGTTTTGTGTTTGATACTGTAATTGCAACAGTACTTTGTTATGTATTGCAGGTTCCCACTAGCACGGCCAGACGTGTGTGGAAAATGGGTTGCAGCAATGAGGAGAAACAACTTCAAACCCACCAGATACAGTAATATCTGCTCTCAGCATTTCACTAAAGACTGCTTCAAACCAGAGTGCAACAACAGAGTCCTGAAAGAGAATGCTGTACCCTCACTATTCTGTTTCAGTAAACTACAAATCAAGGTAATACATAAACATTGCATAATTTTTCTGTGGAACTTCTAGCCTGGTCTCAGATCTATTTGTACAGTCTTGCCAATACCTTTGGTCATTGTCACACCTGGTGTTACAATTGGCATGACAATGACCTAATAAGTTCTCAAGACATAACACATCTGGCACCAGGCTGGGGTATGTATACCAAACTATCAAACATTGAATTCTTTCATTTTGTACTTAATTATTATTTTTCATAGGCAGAGTCCTTGGCGGACCCGTTCCCTCCAGAGATGGACTTCCCTCTGACCCTCCCCCTCTCTGACACAGAGGAAACCCAGCAGGAGATACAGACAGAGACCCATCACACTGTAGACCCCCTACCCCTGGTAGAGAACCTTCCCCCCAGCATGTCCATTTCCTGCGACCACAACTACACCGTAGAGGACACAGTTCAGCAGAAGAAGAGGATTGAGCAGCTGGAGGAACAGCTGGACAAGCTGAGGAAGAAGTTAAAGACTGTCCAGCAGAAGTGTCGGAGGCAGGAGAGACAGTTAAAGAGGTTTAAGGCCATCGGAGAGTTCCAGAGGGCGAACAGGGACCCGGCGCTAGGGGAGGGATATGTGATTCTACCTAAACAGCTTTATGATGTGCTGAAAGGAATTGACCCCGTAGAGGGCCTGTGAAGCCCCAAATACACCTAGCCTGGGTGCCAGTCTGTTTGTGCAATGGCTTAGCGATGAGCGATGGAGTTGGCAAGACCACAAACCAATCTGGGACCAGGCTAAAATAGGCCAGGCTGCGGACCCTGGTTTTCCCTTTCTTCAGTGTATTGGGGGTGGTCCCAGGTTCAGTCCCCGCTTTATACGGTCTGTGAGAGGACTCCCACATCACCCCTCCTAATAGAGTTGTAGCGGATGGCTAAGCTATCCCTACTACCTTTCTGAGACCTAGAAGTACTGTCATCCTGTATCCAGAGATGTCTTGTCTGGGGTCAGTGGTATTGATGGTGATGCTTGTGTATGTTGTGTCAGTGCGGAGGGTTGTGAGTTTGTGACCAGGTAAGGCGGATTTTCCACTTTTGTCACAAGACAACCAACTCCAAGTTTATTTTGTAGCGTTTCATTTTCTTCAAGCTGTAAACTATTAAGATTAAGGGCAATCCCTCTGAAAGTACAATAACTATTTGAAGAGTTGCTTTTAATGGGGAGGGAGGTACTGTATGTCACCGGTTAGTACTTTAGTTATTTTATGCTCTTGGACAAAACGGAATGATAAAATGGGAGGTTTGTAATTGGCTGGCACTTTCTCTTTATTTCTACTGCAATGATATGAAATCTTTCCAGCAACAACAGATTTTGGACAAGGGATCTGTGCAATGTAATATGCATGCACAATTTCAGTTTTTAACCCTTGGCACAACATGGCCCTGGGAGGCTCGCATGGATGTTGGTATCCACAGTAATCCATCAATGATACATCTTTTCAACTCAATTCTTCTTGAATTCCCCCCAAATGTTGTTTTTACCATAAATGCACTGTAATTTAAACATAACTGCAAATGACACACTGACCCATGACAAAATGTGTAGAGTCACAGGAAATTAGCTTTAAAATGTTGTCTAATACCAAGAGGGAGTCATGTTTTGTTATTTCCCAGGGCCTGAGACTTCAGTACAACTGCTTGGATTCTATCTTCGATGCACTTTAAAGTAGGAATTGTGTTCTGATATGAGAGGGTCCCGGAAGAATTAAATGTTTGTCAACCTCTGGTAGAGGGAATAGGTGCCACACACACAATGAAAAGATTTTTGTTGAGAAAGACTCTTCAATGTGATGTTTGTCCTTAACTATTGGTGGTGAAAATGCTCAACAGACCCAAGATCTGTCTAGGAGCAACTTCTCCCTACTCTGGTAAACACTGAGGATATCAATCATAGGGGCAGTTATTGGGGCTATGATGATATCAGTTATTGGGGCTATGATGATATCAGTTATTGGGGCTATGATGATATCAGTTATTGGGGCTATGATGATATCAGTTATTGGGGCTATGATGATATCAGTTATTGGGGCTATGATGATATCAATCATTGGGGAAGTTATTGGGGCTATGATGATATCAGTTATTGGGGCTATGATGATATCAATCATAGGGGCAGTTATTGGGGCTATGATGATATCAATCATTGGGGAAGTTATTGGGGCTATGATGATATCAGTTATTGGGGCTATGATGATATCAATCATAGGGGCAGTTATTGGGGCTATGATGATATCAATCATAGGGGCAGTTATTGGGGCTATGATGATATCAATCATAGGGGCAGTTATTGGGGCTATGATGATATCAGTTATTGGGGCTATGATGATATCAATCATAGGGGCAGTTATTGGGGCTATGAGGATATCAATCATAGGGGCAGTTATTGGGGCTATGATGATATCAGTTATTGGGGCTATGATGATATCAGTTATTGGGGCTATGAGGATATCAATCATAGGGGCAGTTATTGGGGCTATGATGATATCAATCATAGGGGCAGTTATTGGGGCTATGAGGATATCAATCATAGGGGCTGTTATTGGGGCTATGATGATATCAATCATAGGGGCAGTTATTGGGGCTATGATATCAATCATAGGGGCAGTTATTGGGGCTATGAGGATATCAATCATAGGGGCAGTTATTGGGGCTATGAGGATATCAATCATAGGGGCAGTTATTGGGGCTATGAGGATATCAATCATAGGGGCAGTTATTGGGGCTATGATGATATCAATCATTGGGGCTATGAGGATATCAATCATAGGGGCAGTTATTGGGGCTATGATGATATCAATCATAGGGGCAGTTATTGGGGCTATGATGATATCAGTTATTGGGGCTATGAGGATATCAATCATAGGGGCAGTTATTGGGGCTATGATGATATCAGTTATTGGGGCTATGATGATATCAGTTATTGGGGCTATGAGGATATCAATCATAGGGGCAGTTATTGGGGCTATGATGATATCAATCATAGGGGCAGTTATTGGGGCTATGATGATATCAATCATAGGGGCTGTTATTGGGGCTATGATGATATCAATCATAGGGGCAGTTATTGGGGCTATGATGATATCAATCATAGGGGCAGTTATTGGGGCTATGAGGATATCAATCATAGGGGCAGTTATTGGGGCTATGATGATATCAATCATAGGGGCAGTTATTGGGGCTATGATGATATCAGTTATTGGGGCTATGAGGATATCAATCATAGGGGCAGTTATTGGGGCTATGATGATATCAGTTATTGGGGCTATGATGATATCAGTTATTGGGGCTATGAGGATATCAATCATAGGGGCAGTTATTGGGGCTATGATGATATCAATCATAGGGGCAGTTATTGGGGCTATGATGATATCAATCATAGGGGCTGTTATTGGGGCTATGATGATATCAATCATAGGGGCAGTTATTGGGGCTATGATGATATCAATCATAGGGGCAGTTATTGGGGCTATGAGGATATCAATCATAGGGGCAGTTATTGGGGCTATGAGGATATCAATCATAGGGGCAGTTATTGGGGCTATGAGGATATCAATCATAGGGGCAGTTATTGGGGCTATGAGGATATCAATCATAGGGGCAGTTATTGGGGCTATGAGGATATCAATCATAGGGGCAGTTATTGGGGCTATGATGATATCAATCATAGGGGCAGTTATTGGGGCTATGATGATATCAATCATAGGGGCAGTTATTGGGGCTATGAGGATATCAATCATAGGGGCAGTTATTGGGGCTATGAGGATATCAATCATAGGGGCAGTTATTGGGGCTATGAGGATATCAATCATAGGGGCAGTTATTGGGGCTATGAGGATATCAATCATAGGGGCAGTTATTGGGGCTATGAGGATATCAATCATAGGGGCAGTTATTGGGGCTATGAGGATATCAATCATAGGGGCAGTTATTGGGGCTATGAGGATATCAATCATAGGGGCAGTTATTGGGGCTATGATGATATCAGTTATTGGGGCTATGATGATATCAGTTATTGGGGCTATGATGATATCAGTTATTGGGGCTATGATGATATCAGTTATTGGGGCTATGATGATATCAATCATAGGGGCAGTTATTGGGGCTATGATGATATCAATCATAGGGGCAGTTATTGGGGCTATGAGGATATCAATCATAGGGGCAGTTATTGGGGCTATTATGATATCAATCATAGGGGCAGTTATTGGGGCTATGAGGATAACAATCATAGGGGCAGTTATTGGGGCTATTATGATATCAATCATAGGGGCAGTTATTGGGGCTATGATGATATCAGTTATTGGGGCTATGATGATATCAATCATAGGGGCAGTTATTGGGGCTATGATGATATCAATCATAGGGGCAGTTATTGGGGCTATGATGATATCAGTTATTGGGGCTATGATGATATCAGTTATTGGGGCTATGAGGATATCAATCATAGGGGCAGTTATTGGGGCTATGAGGATATCAATCATGGGGCAGTTATTGGGGCTATGATGATATCAATCATAGGGGCAGTTATTGGGGCTATGATGATATCAGTTATTGGGGCAGTTATTGGGGCTATGATGATATCAGTTATTGGGGCTATGATGATATCAATCATAGGGGCAGTTATTGGGGCTATGATGATATCAATCATAGGGGCAGTTATTGGGGCTATGATGATATCAATCATAGGGGCAGTTATTGGGGCTATGATGATATCAATCATAGGGGCAGTTATTGGGGCTATGATGATATCAATCATAGGGGCAGTTATTGGGGCTATGATGATATCAGTTATTGGGGCTATGAGGATATCAGTTATTGGGGCTATGATGATATCAGTTATTGGGGCTATGAGGATATCAATCATACTGTATTGCCTGTTTGCAATAGATGTGGTAGAGGTCAATGGAGATGCCATTAACTGCATTAGAGTTTAAAATGACCGCCTAACACCACCGTTTCCTTTACGCTAGCTATGCGAACCAGCTGGGACGAGTTAGCATTTAGCACTTCTGAACCTGAAAAGGGACACCTTCTGCATGTTATGCTACGAAAACAGCCAATAATCCAAATTGGATTTAAGTAACCACATTGTGGGCAATTTACAATACATAAATCATGACGGAGTGCAGTATAATTGCAGTATGCTGCAAATACTGTGTCCAAAATAACAGTATTTTGAAGCCTAACTGCAGTTAGAGTGCAGTAATTACTGCGGTTTCAAAACTGCAATCTTTTTTTGTAAGGGGAACAATCAGTCCTTAATGGCCCTGTACTCTTAAAATCTCCACCCCTCAGAGCCTGGTTCCTCTCTAGGTTTCTACCTGTACTTCTACATCTGCATTGCTTGCTGTTTGGGGGTTTAGGCTGGGTTTCTGTATAAGCATTGACATCTTGATTGATTGATGATTGTCGTTAAATGAGACAATTCTCCTCATGCACATTTTTTCACTTGAGAAATACTTCTCAAAACATCCTAGTCAGATGCAAAATTGCGCAGCTAAGATTTCTAGAGTTATTTTAGATTAATTCCAACTATTTTGAGGAAGTGTATACTGGTTACGGCGTCTCAAAATGGACAAACAGTACTATTGGCGCTCTTTTCTCGTTTTTCCAGTGAAGGTATTTTAAGAGAGTATGTGTTCGGCTCGGTTAGTCGCCAGCCGAACTAAACCAGGCTCACGTTCTACAGCAGGGGCCTCGGTTATAAAACAGACTTACGATCAATTTAGATTAAGTCTGATTTATGCAGAAAATCACGTATAAGTAGTTATTTCTTAACATTACTTTTCCTGCTGGTCATTTAGGGGTATGGCAGTTTGGGACGAATGTGTGTCCAAGCCTGTGGTGAACTTTGCATTAGCTTTATAAACAATTTGTTAGGAATTATCAATTAAAGGTGTGAGGAATTAATTGCCAGACGCAAGGTGGTGTTTTGAATTAAAAACAGGATGCAATGTTCTATCAATAATGTGTAAAATTAGAAAAAAGTAAGTTTGGCTGTTCAAAGGTGACATGCATAATACTGGCATGCTCCACAACATAGCCCTGAGGCATGGGCTCCACAACATAGCCCTGAGGCATGGGCTCCACAACATAGCCCTGAGGCATGGGCTCCACAACATAGCCCTGAGGCATGGGCTCCACAACATAGCCCTGAGGCATGGGCTCCACAACATAGCCCTGAGGCATGGGCTCCACAACATAGCCCTGAGGCATGGGCTCCACAACATAGCCCTGAGGCATGGGCTCCACAACATAGCCCTGAGGCATGGGCTCCACAACATAGCCATGAGGCATGGGCTCCACAACATAGCCCTGAGGCATGGGCTCCACAACATAGCCCTGAGGCATGGGCTCCACAACATAGCCCTGAGGCATGGGCTCCACAACATAGCCCTGAGGCATGGGCTCCACAACATAGCCCTGAGGCATGGGCTCCACAACATAGCCATGAGGCATGGGCTCCACAACATAGCCATGAGGCATGGGCTCCACAACATAGCCCTGAGGCATGGGCTCCACAACATAGCCCATGAGCATGGTATTGAAATGGATGCAGAGATTAGAATGGACCCCGATGAGCCTCCTAACCCACCGCCCAATAGAGCACCTGCCCCGGCTGATGCAGTGAGAACGAGGCGGCAGCTCATACAGAGATTGCTGGTAAGAAACAGAATGCCAGACAATATACAAAGCACTGTTTTTTTTTTCAATTGCATTATGTACATTTATCAAAACCATGTGTATTCTTCAGAGTTCAGTCACAATCTGCCCAACCAATGTGTTCCAACTCGTTCTGGGTTTGCAGGACTTAGGCGGTCAACATGCTAACTAGACGTGAACGGACCCTCGACACCTGTGGCCAAACCTTCCCCCTCACTCCTGGCACCTGCGGGTCGGCGACGCTTGGGAACTGGGGCCTCACGGACTTCATCCCGGCACACGGACGCAGACATGGACGGACCCTCGACACCTGTGGCCAAACCTTCCCCCTCACCTGATATGGGAGCCTCACGCACTTTATCCCTGGGTGGAGGGCGTACGGGCTGCAACGCAGCTTCCCTTGGTGGAGAGGGCACACTCACCCGACGTACGGGCTGCAACGCAGCTTCCCTTGGTGGAGAGGGCACACTCACCCGACGTACGGGCTGCAACGCAGCTTCCCTTGGTGGAGAGGGCACACTCACCCGACGTACGGGCTGCAACGCAGCTTCCCGCATTTCTATGTGAATAAACTAAATCCGTGCATGTCTTGTATATTAAGTTACTGACAACCAAGCTCCGGCGTGCCAGGTCCCCCTCCCGTTGCCTCAATGCTTCGGTTATGTATGGCTATTCTTTTTTTCCCTTGCAGTTTAAGGTCAGACCATTTCTGTCTTGCTGCCCCACCTCGTTCACTGCAGCAGCGACACACTCCCAAGCGACCTGCTTGGCTTGGTTTGTCAACCCACTATTTCAGTGTTGCCTGTCTTCAATCTCCTCCACCATCGCCGTGATCTCGTCTTCTAAAAAGTTAGCTTTTCTCTTTTGGTCCATGGCTATCCCTGCCTAAACCCTCATTTGTGCTAACATTCTATAAGGGGAAATCGCTGATTGTAAGGCACGTTCAGGTGCCGTTCATTTGAGATGTATAGATCACAGGGCTTCTTAGAACCTGCGTAAGCAAGGCTTTTTATGCTCAGTATCTTTTATGAATCGAACGTAAGCACCCCGTCGGAAATTATCTTACGACTAAGTTCAAGTATAAACCTATTATTTTTTTAAATAAATGAGGCCCCTGGGCCCAGATTCACAAAACCTTCTTAAGAAGAAATGTCTTCTTAACTGCCATGTTCTCCTTAACTACAGACTTGTGAAGAAAGTTAAGCAAAGTTGCTATTCCTCAAAACGATTCTTGGAAATGTTTTCTTATGTTTCTCTTTAAGCAAAAAGTTAACAAAAAATGTGATTCTTGAAAATAAAGTTATTGTAAATGTTCTTAATTCCAAGATAGCTAAACCCTTGTCTTAACCTCAGGGCAGTGAGAGAAAAGCCATGAAAGCAATTGAGCATGTTTGAGTCACTCAAAAACGTAATCTGAAAGCTTCAGTATTTATTATTTTAAACCCAAGAACATGTGTTAGAACAGTCATCTCAGTAAGAAATATGCTAACATATATATTTTTTAAATGTGTAAGAAGATATTTGAGAAGTTCGTAAGAAAATAATTGCATTTACTTCTTTTTTGTTTTCTTAAGAAGCTCTTTTATTTTTATCTGCCACGTTCAAAACATTTTGGAAGAAAACGAGCCCCAACTCGGAAATGTCGTTTTGAACGGTCATCCAACTCGAAATTCCAAGTCGGGAACTCAGGCCTACGACTTTCCGACCTGAAGATCACTGAAGTCATGACCCAGGCCTTTAGATGATGTGTCTCCTCAAACACCCAGGAAGCTCAGATTCAAACTCCAAGTAGACAGCTCTGCAAGCGTTAGAATGTCAAAATACGTTTTAGTCACCAAATATGGAGTTTCGCTTAGCAACTATCTTCATTTACCCCCATTACAGCCGGCATGTACTTCCAAAAAATGCCTAAAATAAAAATTTACAGAAAAAAAGGCCTATTCTGCACCTCTAATTACTCATTACACATTTGCACATCATAATTTGCACATCCTTCATTCCTGTGTTAATGATGATAATTCTGTAATTTATGTCACCACTATAGTCTTATTTATTGTCCTAACTCCTAACCTTACTGCATTTTTGCACTGCATTTTTGCACTGTATATAGATTTTTCTATTGTGTTTTTGACTGTTTGTTTAATGTGTAACTCTGTGTTGTTTTTGTCGCACTGCTTTGCTTTGTCTTGGCCATTTTTTTTTTTTAAATTACTTGCTCGCACAGGTCGGACGCTGTCAACATCTCAATGCACTGGATGTGCTGAATCACAGATTATAATACTGGGTTTGTGCAGGTTGGTACATTTGACTTTTTAAAGCGGTGTTTCTCTAGTTTCAGCACGAGATGGCACTGTTGTTAAAACATAAGTACAGTAGTTTGTAACAACAGCCTTTTTGATCCAGTAAATTCTGTAATAAAACTGTAATAAATTCACTTTATTTGTCCTAACAGCCGATATTACAATTCAACTTCTAAATGTATTGTAAACACAACATCTGTTTACTGTAGATCTTCAACAGCAGCTCCAGGGTCCTTCCAGGGTTCCTGTTGGTTCCTCCTCTCTCTGCGGGATTCAGGCGGGTGGGACTTCTAGTTGAACTACTGCCGGAGAACATATGGTTGGATTTAGCTCATGTTCAGGTAAGGACGACACACACACACACCAATTTAAAGCACATTTAATTGTTTTAAATAGCACTTTAAAGAGTATTGAGTGCATGCAGTTGTACCCTGGTCATCCAAGCATAAGTTACTTTGTTGTGTTTCTTGTTTCAACGAAAGTTTCTGCCCTTTGATGTTGCAATGTTTCAACTTTCAGCCGTTTACGATTTGAGGAGGTTAAATGTGCCTCATTTCTTTTCAGTTTCATTTTGCATGGCCTCGATTTATTCATACATTTGCGATTGAGCTTTTCTGTAATTTTCGCCTTTCAGTAGCCTACATTTTTCCCCCCATTTTCTGGGGTCTCCGATCTCGAAACAACATCTGATAATAATGTTATCCTATCGATTCGAACAACTGTACTTTTCTAGTAGCCTATTATTATTATTCCTGTGTTGGCTCTGTTCTGTTGACATTAATACACAGTTCCTTTTAAAAATGAATGATCAACCTACTCTGAAATACAGTACATGCAGGTTTTTGCGTGCTGGGCTGCTTAGGCATTTGTACAATAATGGTCAACAAGAAAGTAGCCTACTGGTCATTTTATCATGATAGACCAATAATTCAGACTATTTAGCACATTAAGTATATTGACAATGGATTAAAACAATCAATTATCGCCCCTGGGATTGAATGATTCACAGAGCCTGCCTTCCTACTTGCACAGTATAAACCAGGCTACATGCACTGTGCTCTCGTAGACCGATTTATAATCTACCAATTTAGTTTGAATGAAGAATTATAATTGTGTCCCTTTGCGTTCCCTCATGCCTAAGAAGAAGTGGCTTGTGGGTTAGTTAGGGCTAGAGTGGATATCCATGTATAGTCCCCCATTGGCAGAGTTGACTACTCTACGGCTGGATATATCAGTGTATTGTTGTACCTCCCTCTGTGCTGTGTGCCCTGAGTGTGTATAGAGCTGCTGACTAACTCATGTTGCTCTCTGCCTGCTGTCTTTGTTGGTTACATTTCAAAGTCCTGTTATGTAATAACTCCTCTGTTCCTACCATGGTCCAAAGGCTCTCATTATAACACTTTCTCTTTCAATCTGAAACGAAAACCTGAAACTGTCCATGGCATTGGCACTGGAGCATAGCAAAGGTGAAATAAAAATAAATACACCTTCATGATCATCTGAGCTGTTTCAGTGGGTTATTCCTGTCCTAACATGCTCCTGGTGGCTCCATGCAGCATGAGTTAAGGACGCATCATTCTCTGCCATAACAGATGCCCTTTGGGACAGGAAGACAGGCATCAGTCTGTCAACCACTCACACCCGTAGGCTATCCTCTCTTTATCTGACTTTTCCTGCCTTCATGTGTTGCATTGGTACACTGGATACGTGTGTTGTCCCATCATTGGTACACTGGATACGTGTGTTGTCCCATCATTGGTACACTGGATACGTGTGTTGTCCCATCATTGGTACACTGGATACGTGTGTTGTCCCATCATTGGTACACTGGATACGTGTGTTGTCCCATCATTGGTACACTGGATACGTGTGTTGTCCCATCATTGGTACACTGGATACGTGTGTTGTCCCATCATTGGTACACTGGATACGTGTGTTGTCCCATCATTGGTACACTGGATACGTGTGTTGTCCCATCATTGGTACACTGGATACGTGTGTTGTCCCATCATTGGTACACTGGATACGTGTGTTGTCCCATCATTGGTACACTGGATACGTGTGTTGTCCCATCATCACTGGATACGTGTGTTGTCCCATCATTGGTACACTGGATACGTGTGTTGTCCCATCATTGGTACACTGGATACGTGTGTTGTCCCATCATTACTGGATACGTGTGTTGTTCCATCATTACTGGATACATGTATTGTTCCATCATTTGGATACGTGTATTATTCCATCATTGGTACACTGGATACCTGTGTACTTCCATCTTAGCCACATATTCAACCTACAGGACTGGAAATTCACCTCTATGATAACATGCATTTCCTCATAGCAGATCAGACATGGAAAACACCTAAACTCTCCTCCAAAAAACACCAGTATCTGAAAATACCTGGAGTTCAGAGAGTAACTACCTACTGATAAGGTGCAAAGTTGTATAAATGCCAAAGTGATTCCGGACTACTAAAGGAAACCATGCCGCGAGCTGCCCAGTGAGTCTGTAATACCTACAGTTGAAGTAGGAAGTTTACATACACTTAGGTTGAAGTCATTCAAACTCATTGTTCAACCACTCCACAGATTTCATGTTAACAAACTATAGTCTGTTAGGACATCTACTTTGTGCATGACACAACTAATTCTTCCAACAATTGTTTACAGACAGATTATTTCACTTATAATTCACTATATCACAATTCCAGTGGGTCAGAAGTTTACATACACTAAGTTGACTGTGCCTTTAAACAGCTTGGAAAATTCCAGAAAATTATGTCATGGCTTTATTAGCTTCTGATAGGCTAATTGACATCATTTGAGTCAATTGGAGGTGTACCTGTGGATGTATTTCCAAACACCTGGGAGCAATTTCCAAACACCTGAAGGTACCACGTTCATCTGTACAAACAATAGTACGCAAGTATAAACACCATGGGACCACGCAGCTGTCCTACCGCTCAGGAAGGAGACGCGTTACTTTGGTGCGAAAAGTGCAAATCAATACCAGAACAACAGCAAAGGACCTTGTGAAGATGCTGGAGGAAACAGGTACAAACGTATCTATATCCACAGTAAAACAAGTCCTATATCAACATAACCTGAAAGGGCGCTCAGCAAGGAAGAAGCCACCGCTCCAAAACCGCCATAAAAAAGTCAGACTACGGTTTGCATCTGCACATGGGGACAAAGATGGTACTTTTTGGAGAAATGTCCTCTGGTCTGATGAAACAAAATTAGAACTGTTTGGCCATAATGACCATCGTTATGTTTGGAGGAAAAAGGGGAGGCTTGCAAGCTGAAGAACACCATCCCAACCGTGACCTCAATCCTATAGAAAATTTGTGGGCAGAACTGAAAAAGTGTGTGCGAGCAAGGAGGCCTACAAACCTGACTCAGTTACACAAGTTCTGTCAGGAGGAATGGGCCAAAATTCACCCAACTTATTGTGGGAAGCTTGTGGAAGGCTACCTGAAACGTTTGACCCAAGATAAACAATTTAAAGGCAATGCTACCAAGTACTAACTGAGTGTATGTAAACTTCTGACCCACTGGGAATGTGATGAAAGAAATAAAAGCTGAAATAAATAATTCTCTCTACTATTATTCTGACATTTCACATTCTTAAAATAAAATGGTGATCCTAACTGACCTAAGACAGGGAATTATTACTAGGATTAAATGTCAGGAATTGTGAAAAACTGAATTTAAATGTATTTGGCTGAGGTGTATGTACTTCTGACTTCAACTGTACATGTTTCAAGCAGTCCACCATAGTCCCTGTGCCCAAAGAAGTGAAGGTAACCTGCCTAAATGATTACCGCCCCGTAGCACTCACGTCGGTAGCCATGAAGTGCTTTGAACGGCTGGTCATGGCTCATATCAACAACATCATCCCACTCCAATTCTCACACCGCCCAACAGATCCACAGATGACGCAATCTCAATCGCACTCCACATAGCCCTTTCCCACCTGGACAAAAGGAACATCTACGTGAGAATGCTATTCATTGACTACAGCTCAGCCTTCAACACCATAGTGCCCTCAAAGCTCATCACTAAGCTAAGGATCCTGGGACTAAACACCTCCCTCTGAAACTGGATCCTGGACTTCCTGACGGGCCGCCCCCAGGTGGTAAGAGTAGGTAACAACACATCCTCCACGCTGATCCTCAACACTGGGGCCAATCAGGGGTGTGTGCTCAGTCCCCTCCTGTACTCCCTGTTCACCCTCGACTGCACGGCCAGGCACGACTCCAACACCATCATTAAGTTTGCAGACGACACAACAGTGGTAGTCCTGATCACCGACAATGATGAG
The DNA here is from genome assembly GCA_023634145.1 of Thymallus thymallus. Taxonomy (NCBI): domain Eukaryota; kingdom Metazoa; phylum Chordata; class Actinopteri; order Salmoniformes; family Salmonidae; genus Thymallus; species Thymallus thymallus. The sequence continues at coordinate 1,297,804 of CM042403.1, read as the reverse complement.
ACAGCCTATAGGGAGGAGATCAGAGATCTGGCAGTGTGGTGCCAGGACAACAACCTCTCCCTCAACGTGATCAAGACAAAGGAGATGATCGTGGACTACAGGAAAAGGCGGGCTGAACACGCCTCCATTAACATTGATGGGGCTGTAGTGGAGCGGGTCAAGAGTTTCAAGTTCCTTGGTGTCCACATCACCAACAAACTATTATGGTTCAAACACATCAAGACAGTCGTGAAGAGGGCACGACAAAGCCTATTCCCCCTCAGGAGACTGACAATATTTGGCATGGGTCCTCAGATCCACAAAAAGTTCTACAGCTGCACCATCGAGAGCATCCTGACCGGTTGCATCACTGCCTGGTATTGCAACTGCTCAGCATCTGACCGTAAGGCACTACAGAGGGTAGTGCGTATGGCTCAGTACATCACTCGGGCCAAGCTTCCTGCCATCCAGAATGTCTATACCAGGCGGTGTCAGAGGAAGGCCCTAAAAATTGTCCAAGACTCCAGTCACCATAGTCATAGACGGTTCTCTCTGGTACCGCACGGCAAGCGGTACCGGAGTGCCAAGTCTAGGACCAAAAGGCTTCTTAACACAGCTATAAGTTATAATGGGTGCCATAACATTGCTATAAGTCATAATGGGTGCCATAACATCGCTGTAAGTCATAATGGGTGCTATAACATTGCTATAAGTTATAATGGGTGATATAACATTGCTATAAGTCATAATGGGTGCTATAACATTGCTATAAGTTATAATGGGTGCCATAACATTGCTATAAGTCATAGTGGGTGCTATAACATTGCTATAAGTTATAATGGGTGCTATAACATTGCTATAAGTTATAATGGTTGCCATAACATTGCTATAAGTCATAGTGGGTGCTATAACATTGCTATAAGTTATAATGGGTGCCATAACATTGCTATAAGTCATAATGGGTGCTATAACATTGCTATAAGTTATAATGGGTGCCATAACATTGCTATAAGTCATAGTGGGTGCTATAACATTGCTATAAGTTATAATGGTTGCTATAACATTTCTATAAGTTATAATGGGTGATATAACATCGCTGTAAGTCATAATGGGTGCTATAACATTGCTATAAGTTATAATGGGTGCTATAACATTGCTATAAGTCATAATGGGTGCTATAACATTGCTATAAGTTATAATGGGTGCTATAACATTGCTATAAGTTATAATGGGTGCTATAACATTGCTATAAGTCATAATGGGTGCTATAACATCGCTGTAAGTCATAATGGGTGCTATAACATTGCTATAAGTCATAATGGGTGCTATAACATTGCTATAAGTTATAATGGGTGCCATAACATTGCTATAGGTCATAGTGGGTGCTATAACATTGCTATTAGTCATAATGGGTGCTATAACATTGCTATAAGTCATAATGGGTGCTATAACATTGCTATAAGTCATAATGGGTGCCATAACATTGCTATAAGTTATAATGGGTGCCATAACATTGCTATAGGTCATAGTGGGTGCTATAACATTGCTATAAGTCATAATGGGTGCTATAACATCGCTGTAAGTCATAATGGGTGCCATAACATCGCTATAAGTTATAATGGGTGCCATAACATCGCTGTAAGTTATAATGGGTGCCATAACATTGCTATAAGTTATAATGGGTGCCATAACATCGCTATAAGTCATAATGGGTGCTATAACATTGCTATAAGTTATAATGGGTGCCATAACATTGCTATAAGTCATAGTGGGTGCTATAACATTGCTATAAGTCATAGTGGGTGCTATAACATCGCTATAAGTCATAATGGGTGCCATAACATTGCTATAAGTCATAATGGGTGCTATAACATTGCTATAAGTCATAATGGGTGCTATAACATTGCTATAAGTCATAATGGGTGCTATAACATTGCTATAAGTTATAATGGGTGATATAACATCGCTGTAAGTCATAATGGGTGCTATAACATTGCTATAAGTTATAATGGGTGCTATAACATTGCTATAAGTCATAATGGGTGCTATAACATTGCTATAAGTTATAATGGGTGCTATAACATTGCTATAAGTTATAATGGGTGCTATAACATTGCTATAAGTCATAATGGGTGCTATAACATCGCTGTAAGTCATAATGGGTGCTATAACATTGCTATAAGTCATAATGGGTGCTATAACATTGCTATAAGTCATAGTGGGTGCTATAACATCGCTATAAGTCATAATGGGTGCTATAACATTGCTATAAGTCATAATGGGTGCCATAACATTGCTATAAGTCATAATGGGTGCTATAACATTGCTATAAGTCATAATGGGTGCCATAACATTGCTATAAGTCATAATGGGTGCCATAACATTGCTATAAGTTATAATGGGTGCCATAACATTGCTATAAGTTATAATGGGTGCCATAACATTGCTATAAGTTATAATGGGTGCCATAACATTGCTATAAGTTATAATGGGTGCCATAACATTGCTATAAGTTATAATGGGTGCCATAACATTGCTATAAGTTATAATGGGTGCCATAACATTGCTATAAGTTATAATGGGTGCCATAACATTGCTATAAGTTATAATGGGTGCCATAACATTGCTATAAGTTATAATGGGTCTCAATCTCATTTTAAGTCTAAAGTTGTTTTAGTTTTTTTCTATCCAGACAAACTTAACTTCAACATAATTCTTCAGTAGATTTTTACTGTAATTAGACAGAGTTAACTTAGCCTTTATTTAAAATGATTCAAGATCACTAAAGAAGCTCAAGCATTTCAAATAGGAATACACATGTTACTTCTCATTCATATCTGTGTCTGAATATAGGAAGGTAACATGAACCTCTTCATAATCTAGCATCATGGTCGAAGAAAGAGAGTGTTTTGTTTGTACAATGTTCTCCATTCTGTGACAAAGTGTTTACAGGGCTCTAGTTAGAACAGCCTTTCTTTACACTGATGTCATCTCAAATAGCACCATATTCACAATATAGGGTTACCCTACATTTCTTTGCACTATATAGGAAAATGAAAATGAATTTGGGACGTAATCTGAGTTACGAGAAGTTGACAGGGTTCGGGTTAGAACAGCCTCTCTTTATCCTGACATCATCACATAGTCATCCTTTGTGATGCTGAGTTAGAACAAGTGGCAACAAGATCTGAGTGCAGATATCAATTAACGGAAAACCCTAGTGTGTGTCCCAAATGGCACCCTATTCCCTATGTAGTGCATTACTGACAGAGAGAGATGAGAGCTTTGAGACCTGTTTTGTCTGTACATTCCACTCACTGATACACTGCCTGAATGATGCTATCAGAGTCATGATTCAAATCAAAGTAATGGAACAACTCTTCTGAACTAACCTGTCTAAACGTGAACTGATCTGCTTAGTAAAGGAAACTCCCTGTTCTGTTGTGTTCTGTTGTGTTCTGTTGTGTTCTGTTGTGTTATGTTGTGTTCTGTTGTGTTCTGTTGTGTTCTGTAATTCCCACATTCAGTGGATTAGTAGTTTAGATTAGTGGAGATACACCTGGTAATCACTGACAGTATGTTATAGTAGTTTAGATTAGTGGAGATACACCTGGTAATCACTGACAGTATGTTATAGTAGTTTAGATTAGTGGAGATACACCTGGTAATCACTGGCAGTATGTTATAGTAGTTTAGATTAGTGGAGATACACCTGGTAATCACTGACAGTATGTTATAGTAGTTTAGATTAGTGGAGATACACCTGGTAATCACTGACAGTATGTTATAGTAGTTTAGATTAGTGGAGATACACCTGGTAATCACTGGCAGTATGTTATAGTAGTTTAGATTAGTGGAGATACACCTGGTAATCACTGACAGTATGTTATAGTAGTTTAGATTAGTGGAGATACACCTGGTAATCACTGACAGTATGTTATAGTAGTTTAGATTAGTGGAGATACACCTGGTAATCACTGACAGTATGTCTTTTAAACATTCTCTTTTCTTTGTTGTTTTATACTCTTGTAATGTGTTTTGGACGTGAAAAGCACTCCCACATCACAATATAATTTTTGCAGGGTGTAGGAAATAGAAGATCATTTTAGCAGGGTGTAGGAAATAGAAGATCATTTTTGCAGGGTGTAGGAAATAGAAGATCATTTTAGCAGGGTGTAGGAAATAGAAGATCATTTTAGCAGGGTGTAGGAAATAGAAGATCATTTTTGCAAGGTGTAGGAAATAGAAGATCATTTTTGCAGGGTGTAGGAAATGGAGATCATTTTTAGCAGGGTGTAGGAAATAGAAGATCATTTTAGCAGGGTGTAGGAAATAGAAGATCATTTTTGCAGGGTGTAGGAAATAGAAGATCATTTTTGCAGGGTGTAGGAAATGGAGATAATTTTTAGCAGGGTGTAGGAAATAGAAGATCATTTTAGCAGGGTGTAGGAAATAGAAGATCATGTTTGCAGGGTGTAGGAAATAGAAGATAATTTTTGCAGGGTGTAGGAAATAGAAGATCATTTTTGCAGGGTGTAAGAAATGGAGATCATTTTTAGCAGGGTGTAGGAAATAGAAGATAATTTTTGCAGGGTGTAGGAAATAGAAGATCATTTTTGCAGGGTGTAGGACATAGAAGATCATTTTTGCAGGGTGTAGGAAATAGAAGATCATTTTTGCAGGGTGTAGGAAATAGAAGATCATTTTTGCAAGGTGTAGGACATAGAAGATCATTTTAGCAGGGTGTAGGAAATAGATGATCATTTTTGCAGGGTGTAGGAAATAGATGATCATTTTTGCAGGGTGTAGGAAATAGATGATCATTTTTGCAGGGTGTAGGAAATAGATTATCATTTTTGCAGGCTGTAGGAAATAGATGATCATTTTTGCAGGGTGTAGGAAATGGAGATAATTTTTGCAGGGTGTAGGAAATAGAAGATCATTTTTGCAGGGTGTAGGAAATAGAAGATCATTTTTGCAGGGTGTAGGAAATGTTCACATGTAACATTAGAGAAAATAAAAACCTGCACACTGCAGTTCATTTTCATGTCTTTTAATGTTTTGTGTCTTGTCTCCTCCTTCTCTTCCTCCTCCAGAAGTGACTATTGGTACCGCCGGTTCCTCCCAGGGCCCCCCCCCCCCGCACCCTCCTCTCTGCACCCCCTGTCACTGTCCCTGAAACCCCTCTCTCCTCTCACCACAGTCCTCACCCCCCCTAGCCCCCATCCTAGGCAACATGTCCATCGCACTGAAGCAGGTCTTCAACAAGGACAAGACCTTCCGGCCCAAGCGTAAGTTTGAGCCGGGGACGCAGCGTTTCGAGCTGCATAAGAAGGCCCAGGCATCTTTAAGCTCCGGGGTTGACCTGAGGGCGGCTGTTGCTCTGCCCCATGGGCAGGATCTCAATGACTGGGTGGCAGTACACGTGGTTGACTTCTTCAACCGCATCAACCTCATCTACGGGACGGTGTGTGAGTTCTGCACGGAGAAGAGTTGTCCGGTCATGTCCGGGGGGCCTCGGTATGAGTACCGATGGCAGGATGATCACAAGTACAAGAAACCCACAGCTCTACCGGCTCCCAAGTACATGAACCTGCTGATGGACTGGATCGAGGTCCAGATCAACAGTGAGGATATCTTCCCCACCAGTATAGGTGGGTATTATTTTCGTCACTCTAAGCATAGTCTTATTATTCCTCTGCTTATACGCCCCCAGTGTACCAATTTTACAGTTGCAAAATTCCCTGAATTTTCTAGAAAAAATAGGCTAGAGGGTTTCTGCAATCAGCAGGGAATGAACTGTGATGGAATCGTCCAACCTGGAATTCTTCAACCCTACTATACTGAGTAGGAGTCAGGACACTCTTGGTCCCTTATGCACATATAACCCCAAGTTAGTCAACAGTATGCACATATAACCCCAAGCTAGTCAACAGTATGCACATATAACCCCAAGCTAGTCAACAGTATGCACATATAACCCCAAGCTAGTCAACAGTATGCACATATAACCCCAAGCTAGTCAACAGTATGCACATATAACCCCAAGCTAGTCAACAGTATGCACATATAACCCCAAGCTAGTCAACAGTATGCACATATAACCCCAAGCTAGTCAACAGTATGCACATATAACCCCAAGCTAGTCAACAGTATGCACATATAACCCCAAGCTAGTCAACAGTATGCACATATAACCCCAAGCTAGTCAACAGTAACATTAGAGCAGGAGTCAGAGCATTCCTCTGTCGATCTCTTTGAACACAGAACAGAAATAATGTTGAAAAGGAACACTATTTATGGTGTTGTCATGGTGTTGCCGATGGCTACTTTGATGCTGACATGAAAAGACAGGGGTGGAGGCTAATTGGATAGAACCTCTAACAATCCTGACTGTTACACTGTATATACAGTGGGGAGAACAAGTATTTGATACACTGCCGATTTTGCAGGTTTTCCCACTTACAAAGCATGTAGAAGTCTGTAATTTTTATCATAGGTACACTTCAACTGTGAGAGACAGAATCTAAAACAAAAATCCAGAAAGTCACATTGTATGATTTTAAAATAATTAATTTGTATTTTATTGCATGACATAAGTATTTGATCACCTACCAACCAGTAAGAATTCCGGCTCTCATAGACCTGTTCGTTTTTCTTTAAGAAGCCCTCCTGTTCTCCACTCATTACCTGTATTAACTGCACCTGTTTGAACTCGTTACCTGTATAAAAGACACCTGTCCACACACTCAATCAAACAGACTCCAACCTCTCCACAATGGCCCAGGCCAGAGAGCTGTTTAAGGACATCAGGGATAAAATTGTAGACCTGCACAAGGCTGGGATGGGCTACAGGACAATAGGCAAGCAGCTTGGTGAGAAGGCAACAACTGTTGGCGTAATTATTAGAAAATGGAAGAAGTTCAAGATGACGGTCAATCTCCCTCGGTCTGGGGCACCATGCAAGATCTCACCTCGTGGGGCACCAATGATCATGAGGAAGGCGAGGGATCAGCCCAGAACTACACGGCAGGACCTGGTCAATGACCTGAAGAGAGCTGGGACCACAGTCTCAAAGAAAACCATTAGTAACACACTACGCCGTCATGGATTAAAATCCTGCAGCGCACGCAAGGTCCCCCTGCTCAAGCCAGCGCATGTCCAGGCCCGTCTAAAGTTTGCCAATGACCATCTGGATGATCCAGAGGAGGAATGGGAGAAGGTCATGTGGTCTGATGAGACAGAAATAGAGCTTTTTGGTCTAAACTCCACTCGCCGTGTTTGGAGGAAGAAGAAGGATGAGTACAACCCCAAGAACACCATCCCAACTGTGAAGCATGGAGGTGGAAACATCATTCTTTGGGGATGCTTTTCTGCAAAGGGGACAGGACGACTGCACCGTATTGAGGGGAGGATGGATGGGCCATGTATCGTGAGATCTTGGCCAACAACCTCCTTCCCTCAGTAAGAGCATTGAAGATGGGTCGTGGCTGGGTCTTTCAGCATGACAATGACCCGAAACACACAGCCAGGGCAACTAAGGAGTGGCTCCGTAAGAAGCATCTCAAGGTCCTGGAGTGGCCTAGCCAGTCTCCAGACCTGAACCAATAGAAAATCTTTGGAGGGAGCTGAAAGTCCGTATTGCCCAGCGACAGCCCCGAAACCTGAAGGATCTGGATGGAGGAGTGGGCCAAAATCCTTGCTGCAGTGTGTGCAAACCTGGTCAAGAACTACAGGAAACGTATGATCTCTGTAATTGCAAACAAAGGTTTCTGTACCAAATATTACGTTCTGCTTTTCTGATGTATCAAATACTTATGTCATGGAATAAAATGCAAATTAATTACTTAAAAATCATACAATGTGATTTTCTGGATTTTTGTTTTAGATTCCGTCACTCACAGTTGAAGTGTACCTATGATAAAAATCACAGACTTCTACATGCTTTGTAAGTAGGAAAACCTGCAAAATCGGCAGTGTATCAAATACTTGTTCTCCCCACTGTATACATAATGACACATCATTACAACACTGTATATATACATAATGACACTTCATTACAACACTGTATATATACATAATGACACTTCATTACAACACTGTATATATGCATAATGACACATCATTACAACACTGTATATATACATAATGACACTTCATTACAACACTGCATATATACATAATGACACATCATTACAACACTGTATATATACATAATGACACTTCATTACAACACTGTATATATACATAATGACACATCATTACAACACTGTATATATACATAATGACACTTCATTACAACACTGTATATATACATAATGACACATCATTACAACACTGTATATATACATAATGACACTTCATTACAACACTGTATATATACATAATGACACTTCATTACAACACTGTATATATACATAATGACACATCATTACAACACTGTATATATACATAATGACACTTCATTACAACACTGTATATATACATAATGACACTTCATTACAACACTGTATATATACATAATGACACATCATTACAACACTGTATATATACATAATGACACTTCATTACAACACTGTATATATACATAATGACACATCATTACAACACTGTATATATAAATAATGACACATCATTACAACACTGTATATATACATAATGACACATCATTACAACACTGTATATATACATAATGACACTTCATTACAACACTGTATATATACATAATGACACTTCATTACAACACTGTATATATACATAATGACACTTCATTACAACACTGTATATATACATAATGACACATCATTACAACACTGTATATATAAATAATGACACATCATTACAACACTGTATATATACATAATGACACTTCATTACAACACTGTATATATAAATAATGACACATCATTACAACACTGTATATATACATAATGACACTTCATTACAACACTGTATATATAAATAATGACACATCATTACAACACTGTATATATACATAATGACACTTCATTACAACACTGTATATATACATAATGACACATCATTACAACACTGTATATATACATAATGACACATCATTACAACACTGTATATATACATAATGACACTTCATTACAACACTGTATATATACATAATGACACTTGAAATGTCTTTATTCTTTTGGAACTTTTGAGTGTAATGTTTATTGTTAATTTTTTATTTTTTTATTCACTTTTGTTTATTATCTACTTCACTTGCTTTGGCAACGTAAACATATGTTTCTCATGCCAATAAAGCCCCTTAAATTTAATAGAAATTGAATTGAGAGAGATCGCTCCTAGCTGCTAACCATGGTGATGTAGAGAATGGGTATCAGTGACTGGAAACGGTATCAGAACAGCCTGTGAATAATGCAGGGACATCTGATCTGCCAAAGCTCTGGGCAAAATACATACACTATATAGGGAATAGAATTCCATTTGGGACGGACCCCTGACCTGTTCCCACCACCGTGCCAGAATGAAACCAGGATACCTACCCAGCCTCATCGCCTTAGGCCCCCTGTTCTGCAGGCTGTAAAGGCACCTGAGTCACTGGCTACCAACCACCAGTGTTCTCTCTCCTCCCTCTCTCCCTCTCTCCTCCCTCTCTCCCTCTCTTTCTGTCTCTCCCTCTGTGCCCTCAGCTACACATCAATAATGCACCCTGGAGCATTCTCAGTCCTGTCATCACGCGCGTGTGTGTGTGTTTGTGTGTGCCAGGTGAAGCATTTGTTGAGACCTGTTAGGGTAGTCAGGGTTAGTGTTAGGGTAGTCAGGGTTAGTGTTAGTGTAGTCAGGGTTAGTGTTAGGGTAGTCAGGGTTAGTGTTAGGGTAGTCAGGGTTAGTGTTAGGGTAGTCAGGGTTAGTGTAGTCAGGGTTAGTGTTAGTGTAGTCAGGGTTAGTGTTAGGGTAGTCAGGGTAAGTGTTAGTGTAGTCAGGGTTAGTGTTAGTGTAGTCAGGGTTAGTGTTAGTGTAGTCAGGGTTAGTGTTAGTGTAGTCAGGGTTAGTGTAGTCAGGGTTAGTGTTAGTGTAGTCAGGGTTAGTGTAGTCAGGGTTAGTGTTAGGGTAGTCAGGGTTAGTGTAGTCAGGGTTAGTGGGTCTGATGTATGTAGCAACACATATAATAGGGATCTACTAGGTCTGATGTATGTAGCAACACATATAATAGGGATCTACTAGGTCTGATGTATGTAGCAACACATATAATAGGGATCTACTAGGTTTGATATACCTAGCAACACATATAATAGGGATCTACTAGGTTTGATATACCTAGCAACACATATAATAGGGATCTACTAGGTTTGATGTATCTAGCAACGCATATAATAGGGATCTACTAGGTTTGATGTATCTAGCAACACATATAATAGGGATCTACTAGGTTTGATGTATCTAGCAACACATATAATAGGGATCTACTAGGTTTGATGTATCTAGCAACACATATAATAGGGATCTACTAGGTCTGATGTATCTAGCAACACATATAATAGGGATCTACTAGGTCTGATGTATCTACCAACACATATAATAGGGATCTACTAGATTTGATGTATCTACCAACACATATAATAGGGATCTACTAGGTTTGATGTATCTAGCAACACATATAATAGGGATCTACTAGGTCTGATGTATCTACCAACACATATAATAGGGATCTACTAGGTTTGATGTATCTAGCAACACATATAATAGGGATCTAGTAGGTTTGATGTATGTAGCAACACATATAATAGGGATCTACTAGGTTTGATGTACCTAGCAACACATATAATAGGGATCTACTAGGTCTGATGTATGTAGCAACACATATAATAGGGATCTACTAGGTTTGATATACCTAGCAACACATATAATAGGGATCTACTAGGTTTGATGTATCTAGCAACACATATAATAGGGATCTACTAGGTTTGATGTATCTAGCAACACATATAATAGGGATCTACTAGGTTTGATGTATCTAGCAACACATATAATAGGGATCTACTAGGTTTGATGTATCTAGCAACACATATAATAGGGATCTACTAGGTTTGATGTATCTACCAACACATATAATAGGGATCTACTAGGTCTGATGTATCTACCAACACATATAATAGGGATCTACTAGGTTTGATGTATCTAGCAACACATATAATAGGGATCTAGTAGGTTTGATGTATGTAGCAACACATATAATAGGGATCTACTAGGTTTGATGTACCTAGCAACACATATAATAGGGATCTACTAGGTCTGATGTATGTAGCAACACATATAATAGGGATCTACTAGGTCTGATGTATCTAGCAACACATATAATAGGGATCTACTAGGTTTGATGTATCTAGCAACACATATAATAGGGATCTACTAGGTTTGATGTATCTAGCAACACATATAATAGGGATCTACTAGGTTTGATGTATCTAGCAACACATATAATAGGGATCTACTAGGTTTGATGTATCTAGCAACACATATAATAGGGATCTACTAGGTTTGATGTATCTACCAACACATATAATAGGGATCTACTAGGTCTGATGTATCTACCAACACATATAATAGGGATCTACTAGGTTTGATGTATCTAGCAACACATATAATAGGGATCTAGTAGGTTTGATGTATGTAGCAACACATATAATAGGGATCTACTAGGTTTGATGTACCTAGCAACACATATAATAGGGATCTACTAGGTTTGATGTATCTAGCAACACATATAATAGGGATCTACTAGGTCTGATGTATCTAGCAACACATATAATAGGGATCTACTAGGTCTGATGTATCTACCAACACATATAATAGGGATCTACTAGGTTTGATGTATCTACCAACACATATAATAGGGATCTACTAGGTTTGATGTATCTAGCAACACATATAATAGGGATCTACTAGGTCTGATGTATCTAGCAACACATATAATAGGGATCTACTAGGTCTGATGTATCTACCAACACATATAATAGGGATCTACTTTCTAATGGAAACAGGATGAACCTGAGCTCAATTTCGAGTCTTATAGCAAAAGGGTCTGAATACTTATGTAAATGTGATATTTAAGTTTTAGTAGATATACAAACACAGTCTGCTTAAACTAATTTAAACATTCACAGTGTAGGTTGGATAAAGTATGTGAACCCCTAGGCTAATGACTTCTCCAAAAGCTAATTGGAGTCAGGAGTCAGCTGACCTGGAGTCCAATCAATGAGACGAGATTGGAGATGTTGGTTAGAGCTGCTCTGCCCTATAAAAACACTCACACAATTTGAGTTTGCTATTCACAAGAAGCATTGCCTGATGTGAACCGTGACTCAAACAAAAGAGATCTCAGAAGACCTAAGACCTAAGTTGTTGACTTGCATAAAGCTGGAAAGGGTTACAAAAGTATCTCTAAAAGCCTTGATGTTCATCAGTCCACGGTAAGACAAACTGTCTATAAATGGAGAAAGTTCAGCACTGTTGCTACTCTCCCTAGGAGTGGCCGTCCTGCAAATATGACTGCAAGAGCACAGCGCAGAAATCCCAACAAGGTTAAGAAGAACCCCAAAGTGTCAGCTAAAGACCGTTGTGCAGGTCTGATCCGCAACTACAAAAAAAGTTTGCTTGAGTTTATTGATGCCAAAAGAGGGCCAACCAGTTATTAAATCCAAGGGTTCACATACTTTTTCAACCCTGCACTGAATGTTTACACGGTGTGTTCGAAAAAAGACATGAAAACGTATAATTGTTTGTGTGTTATTAGTTTAAGCAGACTGTGTTTGTCTATCGTTGTGACTTTGATGAAGATCAGATCAAATTTTATTACTAATGTATGCAGAAATCCAATACCCCAAGTCACTACAAAGATACAGGCGTCCTTCCTAACTCAGTTCCCGGAGAGGAAGGAAACCGCTCAAGGATTTCACCATGAGGCCAATTTTGACTTTAAAACAGTTACAGAGTTTAATGGCTGTGATAGGAGAAAACTGAGGATGGATCAACAACATGGTAGTTACTCCACAATACTAACCTAACTGAGGATGGATCAACAACATGGTAGTTACTCCACAATACTAACCTAACTGAGGATGGATCAACAACATGGTAGTTACTCCACAATACTAACCTAACTGAGGATGGATCAACAACATGGTAGTTACTCCACAATACTAACCTAACTGAGGATGGATCAACAACATGGTAGTAACTCCACAATACTAACCTAACTGAGGATGGATCAACAACATTGTAGTTACTCCACAATACTAACCTAACTGAGGATGGATCAACAACATGGTAGTAACTCCACAATACTAACCTAACTGAGGATGGATCAACAACATGGTAGTTACTCCACAATACTAACCTAACTGAGGATGGATCAACAACATGGTAGTTACTCCACAATACTAACAGAGTGAAAAGAAGGAACTTAATGTCCAAACTTTGTTTGGGGCAAATCCAGAACACCACATCACTGAGCACCACTCTTCATATGTTCAAACATGGTGGTGGTTGCATCATGTTATGGGTATGTTTGTCATCAGCAAGGACTAGGAGTTTTTTAGGATAAAAAGAAACGGAATAGAGCTAAGCACAGACAAAACAGACATAGTGAGACAAATTCACCTTTCAGCAGGACAATAACTATAAAACAATGCCAAATATACACTGGAGTTGCTTACCAATGTGTTGTACACTCAGTGCATATTGGTAGGTTTCTTGGTAGGGCTCTACTATGTAGATAGGGCTCTGCTGTGTAGATAGGGCTCTGCTGTGTAGATAGGGCTCTGCTATGTAGATAAGGTTCTGCTATGTAAGTAGGGCTCTGCTATGTAGATAGGGATCTACTATGTAGATAGGGTTCTGCTATGTAGATAGGGCTCTGCTATGTAGATAGGGCTCTGCTGTGTAGATAGGTCTCTGCTGTGTAGATAGGGTTCTGCTGTGTAGATAGGGGTCTGCTGTGTAGATAGGGTTCTGCTATGTAGATAGGGTTCTGCTATATAGATAGGGTTCTGCTATGTAGATAGGGTTATGCTATTTAGATAGGGATCTACTATGTAGATAGGGTTCTGCTATGTAGATAGGGCTCTACTATGTAGATAGGTCTCTGCTGTGTAGATAGGTCTCTGCTGTGTAGGTAGGGCTCTGCTATGTAGATAGGGCTGCTGTGTAGATAGGGTTCTTAGGTTAAGTCTGTTTGAGTTAACCAGTCAGTGTTGACTGACATCACTGCATGTCCATTTTAATGTAGTATGATAATGTGTTGCCTCTCAGGTAACTGGTCGTTTTGGGCTCCAGTGGGTTGTGATATGTGTCTGCAGGCTGAACCTGTTATCACTGTGTGGTGGTAGACCCTATAATTGGCTTGGTGAAGTGGAACTTTCCATCAACACAACACAGTTCGCATAGCAGAAAATGAAAAGTTACTGATAGCAACAATATATACAGTAAGGTTAACTAAAGCATCTGGTTCTACCTAGATCAGAGTGTATCTGGTATCTGTTCTGCCTGGTATTTATGTTGTCCTGTAATCTGATATTCTGGTTGTTTTGATCTTAACTAACTTGTCCCTGTATGTGTCCAATGCTTGGGACAAATCAAATGTCTATGTTGTGATCAATACAATTCAATTATAGCTACCAACTCAGGATACAGGCTGGTGTGGTACAAGTAGCTGGCATGTCATTAGATCACACTTTGAGATGACTTGAGCTCTTCTGTGAGCTGGGCTCTCTGCTGCCCTCTGGTGCCCTCAGCCTGTTATCGGATCATTGACTGAAACATGGAACTTTGAGAGTCAACAGAATGAGCTTATCCATAATGCAAAGCCTGTTGTCAAATCCAACCTTTTTTAGCTTCAACATTAAGGCGTCTTGTTTGATGTTGTATGGAGTGACTGTGCTGTGTGGCTATTAGTAGAAAGCTTTACAGTAAACCAGTGATCTTACAGTAAGCTGTTGTGAAACTAATCCCATACATCCCATGTATACTGGGTAAAACCATACTTATGGGTAAAACTCTACTGGGTAAAACTCTACTGGGTAAAACCATACTGGGTAAAACCATACTTATGGGTAAAACTCTACTGGGTAAAACTCTACTGGGTAAAACCATACTGGGTAAAACCATACTTATGGGTAAAACTTTACTGGGTAAAACTCTACTGGGTAAAACTCTACTGGGTAAAACCATACTGGGTAAAACTCTACTGGGTAAAACCATACTGGGTAAAACCATACTGGGTAAAACTCTACTGGGTAAAACCATAATGGGTAAAACCATACTGGGTAAAACTCTACTGGGTAAAACTTTACTGGGTAAAACCATACTGGGTAAAACTCTACTGGGTAAAACCATACTGGGTAAAACCATACTGGGTAAAACTCTACTGGGTAAAACCATAATGGGTAAAACCATACTGGGTAAAACTCTACTGGGTAAAACTCTACTGGGTAAAACCATAATGGGTAAAACCATACTGGGTAAAACTCTACTGGGTAAAACTCTACTGGGTAAAACTCTACTGGGTAAAACTCTACTGGGTAAAACTCTACTGGGTAAAACCATACTGGGTAAAACTCTACTGGGTAAAACTCTACTGGGTAAAACTCTACTGGGTAAAACTCTACTGGGTAAAACCATACTGGGTAAAACTCTACTGGGTAAAACTCTACTGGGTAAAACCATACTGGGTAAAACTCTACTGGGTAAAACTCTACTGCGTAAAACTCTACTGGGTAGTCTCATGGGGGCCGATTAAGACGTAAGAAATGTACTCCTTTCCTACACACTCCTTTCCTACACACTCCTTTCCTACACACTCCTTTCCTACACACTCTTTTCCTACACACTCCTTTCCTACACACTCCTTCCCTACACACTCCTTCCCTACACACTCCTTTCCTACACACTCCTTTCCTACACACTCCTATCCTACACACTCCTTCCCTACACACTCCTTTCCTACACACTCCTTCCCTACACACTCCTCAGTAGCTGGTATTCAGACTTACCTTATGCAGTTGCCCAACGCACTCTACAGATGTGGATAACTTGTTGTATACATTTTATTGCTGAAAACCCTCCCACTTGCTGGACAACCGATTTTCTCCTGGAGTTTTCATTACATAGGGTTATCTTAAGCCATCCCTTTAAAAATAGTGTACCTTTTTAGTTATAATTGTGTCTACAGACTCACTAGAAGATATTGAGAGAACGGGTTCATAATATTAGGGCTCGATGAAAGAAAGCCATCAAAATCTAAGCATATTCATCTCTGTTTCAGCACCAATTGGGATATTTAAAAATGCTCTGATCTTGTAGATGATTTATGGTTGATTCATAAAATGATGGTTTGGAGAGCCTTTACAAATTAAATATATTGCTGAATACCAGTGGAGGCTGCTTAGGGGAGGAAGGCTCATAATAAGGTCCCGAATGGAGAAAATGGAATGGCATCAAAAACCTGGAAACCATGTTTGATGTATTTGATACCATTCCACTGATTCTGCTCCAGCCGTTACCATGAGCCTGTCCTCCCCAGTTAAGGTGCCACTAGCCTCCTGTGCTGAATAAACAATACAATGATTTGATTTATATTCAAGTTCAATCCATTAACTATTGGAAGGTGAGATTTCACCAATTTCTTTGGTGAAGTCTGGGTTCCTGCTCTTTAGGCAAAAGACAGATGACCTCAGGCCTTGGATATTCCAGGAGGAGATGGTGAAGGCTTTGTGTTCTCTCTCACTCTCTCTCTCTATGTCTCTCTCTATGTCTCTCTCTTTCCTTCCCCCACAGGTATCCCCTTCCCCAAGAACTTCATCCAGATCTGTAAGAAGATCATCTGCCGTCTGTTCCGCGTGTTTGTCCATGTCTACATCCACCATTTTGACCGTATGATGCTGATGGGAGCTGAGGCCCATGTCAACACCTGCTACAAGCACTTCTACTACTTCAGCACAGAACTCAACCTCATAGACCGCAAGGAGCTGGAGCCACTGGTGGGTCAAGTAAAGACAGAGGCTGTGTCCCAAATGGCACCCTAATCCCTATATAGTGTATTACTTTCGACCAGTACTTGTGAGTAGTTGTGCAAGAAAAAACCTATGCAATCCTCTCAGATATACACAAGTGTCTAGGTGTTTATTAAAAGGCTCTGGTCACCCGTTAGTCATTTACTATGGTGGCAGGTTGCTAGCGGTTAAGAGCATTGGGCCAGGAACCGAAAGGTCACTGGTTCAAATCACTATCTTTTGAGGTGCTCTTGAGCAAGGCACGTAATGCTAATTGCTCCTGTAAGTGGCTCTGGAAAAGAGTGTCTGCTAAATGAGTCAAAGGTAAATGTTGTATAAGGCCTGACTGGACTGGTGTCACGAACAGATAGAAGGAAATCAAGGAGATCAGTGGTCAACACAGCCACCTCCTGACCATGTAGCTTAGCCACCTCCTGACCATGTACCTTAGCCACCTCCTGACCATGTAGCTTAGCCACCTCCTGACCATGTACCTTAGCCACCTCCTGACCATGTAGCTTAGCCACCTCCTGACCATGTAGCTTAGCCACCTCCTGACCATGTACCTTAGCCACCTCCTGACCATGTACCTTAGCCACCTCCTGACCATGTACCTTAGCCACCTCCTGACCATGTACCTTAGCCACCTCCTGACCATGTACCTTAGCCACCTCCTGACCATGTAGCTTAGCCACCTCCTGACCATGTACCTTAGCCACCTCCTGACCATGTACCTTAGCCACCTCCTGACCATGTACCTTAGCCACCTCCTGACCATGTAGCTTAGCCACCTCCTGACCATGTAGCTTAGCCACCTCCTGACCATGTAGCTTAGCCACCTCCTGACCATGTACCTTAGCCACCTCCTGACCATGTACCTTAGCCACCTCCTGACCATGTAGCTTAGCCACCTCCTGACCATGTAGCTTAGCCACCTCCTGACCATGTAGCTTAGCCACCTCCTGACCATGTAGCTTAGCCACCTCCTGACCATGTACCTTAGCCACCTCCTGACCATATACCTTAGCCACCTCCTGACCATATACCCACTCTCCTTGTCTAATAAACCCACTCTCCTGGTCTAATAAACCCACTCTCCTGGTCTAATAAACCCACTCTCCTTGTCTAATAAACCCACTCTGCTTGTCTAATAAACCCACTCTCCTGGTCTAATAAACCCACTCTCCTTGTCTAATAAACCCACTCTCCTGGTCTAATAAACCCACTCTCCTTGTCTAATAAACCCACTCTCCTGGTCTAATAAACCCACTCTCCTTGTCTAATAAACCCACTCTGCTTGTCTAATAAACCCACTCTCCTGGTCTAATAAACCCACTCTCCTTGTCTAATAAACCCACTCTCCTGGTCTAATAAACCCACTCTCCTTGTCTAATAAACCCACTCTCCTGGTCTAATAAACCCACTCTCCTTGTCTAATAAACCCACTCTCCTTGTCTAATAAACCCACTCTGCTTGTCTAATAAACCCACTCTGCTTGTCTAATAAACCCACTCTCCTGGTCTAATAAACCCACTCTCCTTGTCTAATAAACCCACTCTCCTGGTCTAATAAACCCACTCTCCTTGTCTAATAAACCCACTCTCCTGGTCTAATAAACCCACTCTCCTTGTCTAATAAACCCACTCTCCTGGTCTAATAAACCCACTCTCCTTGTCTAATAAACCCACTCTCCTGGTCTAATAAACCCACTCTCCTTGTCTAATAAACCCACTCTCCTGGTCTAATAAACTCACTCTCCTGGTCTAATAAACCCACTCTCCTGGTCTAATAAACCCACTCTCCTGGTCTAATAAACTCACTCTCCTGGTCTAATAAACCCACTCTCCTGGTCTAATAAACCCACTCTCCTGGTCTAATAAACCCACTCTCCTCTTCTTGTGCAGTCTTTCTTTTTCCACATTTCACAATGAAAACGCCTTCAGTGATCATGAATAATGAGAGAGAAGTTCTTCTCAGTCCTGCTTCTTCCAACTCATCCAACAAATATTTTCAGTCTTTTAACTCAAATCCCTTCTGACTTAAATGTGAATATAAAATAGGCCTACTAGTGAGTTTCTGTAAACAGAACTCAAGCAGACAATGAACACAAGCCTAGCTAAAAAGCTAAGGACAATGGCTTCTTTCTCTTGATTATCATAAGAGATCCCCATGACCAGGGCCGGAGAATGCCGACACCCACGCAGATATTAAACAGCACAGAGAGAGAGAAAGTCTTGCAGGAATCAGAGGCTGAGCGGATCAGATCAATCAACATTGAGCTAATAGTGTTTTATTTGCTTGATTAAAATAGCTGTTTGTTTTGTTTGTTTGTTTGTTTTAAAGCAATATGGAACATGAACATGCTTTTGCCTGGTCAGTTCTCCTTTACCAAACATTATGTTCAGTTGAATGTTCAGAGCATCATTTGATTTAATTCTTTCCATTTACCATTTACCTGTCTGTTCTCTATACCTTCCATATGGGGTTAGCAGAGAGTCTGGTCAGCAGTACACAGCAGGGACAGACTAATGGTTTCTACCAGGTAGGGTATGAGGAGGAGAGAGTAGAGGTAGGGTATGAGGAGAGAGAGAGTAGAGGTAGGGTATGAGGAGGAGAGAGAGAGTAGAGGTAGGGTATGAGGAGGAGAGAGAGTAGAGGTAGGGTATGAGGAGAGAGAGAGAGTAGAGGTAGGGTATGAGGAGGAGAGAGAGAGTAGAGGTAGGGTATGAGGAGGAGAGAGAGAGTAGAGGTAGGGTATGAGGAGAGAGAGAGAGTAGAGGTAGGGTATGAGGAGGAGAGAGAGAGTAGAGGTAGGGTATGAGGAGGAGGAGGAGAGAGTAGAGGTAGGGTATGAGGAGAGAGAGAGTAGAGGTAGGGTATGAGGAGAGAGAGAGTAGAGGTAGGGTATGAGGAGAGAGAGAGAGTAGAGGTAGGGTATGAGGAGAGAGAGAGTAGAGGTAGGGTATGAGGAGAGAGAGAGAGTAGAGGTAGGGTATGAGGAGGAGGAGAGAGTAGAGGTAGGGTATGAGGAGAGAGAGAGTAGAGGTAGGGTATGAGGAGAGAGAGAGTAGAGGTAGGGTATGAGGAGAGAGAGAGAGTAGAGGTAGGGTATGAGGAGGAGAGAGAGAGTAGAGGTAGGGTATGAGGAGGAGGAGGAGAGAGTAGAGGTAGGGTATGAGGAGAGAGAGAGTAGAGGTAGGGTATGAGGAGAGAGAGAGTAGAGGTAGGGTATGAGGAGAGAGAGAGAGTAGAGGTAGGGTATGAGGAGGAGGAGAGAGTAGAGGTAGGGTATGAGGAGAGAGAGAGTAGAGGTAGGGTATGAGGAGAGAGAGAGTAGAGGTAGGGTATGAGGAGAGAGAGAGAGTAGAGGTAGGGTATGAGGAGGAGAGAGAGAGTAGAGGTAGGGTATGAGGAGAGAGAGAGAGTAGAGGTAGGGTATGAGGAGAGAGAGAGAGTAGAGGTAGGGTATGAGGAGGAGAGAGAGAGTAGAGGTAGGGTATGAGGAGGAGGAGGAGAGAGTAGAGGTAGGGTATGAGGAGAGAGAGAGTAGAGGTAGGGTATGAGGAGAGAGAGAGAGTAGAGGTAGGGTATGAGGAGAGAGAGAGAGTAGAGGTAGGGTATGAGGAGAGAGAGAGTAGAGGTAGGGTATGAGGAGAGAGAGAGAGTAGAGGTAGGGTATGAGGAGAGAGAGAGAGTAGAGGTAGGGTATGAGGAGAGAGAGAGTAGAGGTAGGGTATGAGGAGAGAGAGAGAGTAGAGGTAGGGTATGAGGAGAGAGAGAGAGTAGAGGTAGGGTATGAGGAGAGAGAGAGAGTAGAGGTAGGGTATGAGGAGGAGGAGAGAGAGAGTAGAGGTAGGGTATGAGGAGAGAGAGAGAGTAGAGGTAGGGTATGAGGAGAGAGAGAGTAGAGGTAGGGTATGAGGAGGAGAGAGAGAGTAGAGGTAGGGTATGAGGAGGAGAGAGAGAGTAGAGGTAGGGTATGAGGAGGAGGAGAGAGAGTAGAGGTAGGGTATGAGGAGAGAGAGAGAGTAGAGGTAGGGTATGAGGAGGAGGAGAGAGAGTAGAGGTAGGGTATGAGGAGAGAGAGAGTAGAGGTAGGGTATGAGGAGGAGAGAGAGAGTAGAGGTAGGGTATGAGGAGGAGGTTTCATGGTCATGTGTAACTCTGTGTTTCATGGTCACAGTCGTGTGTAACTCTGTGTTTCATGGTCACAGTCATGTGTAACTCTGTGTTTCATGGTCACAGTCATGTGTAGCTCTGTGTTTCATGGTCACAGTCATGTGTAACTCTGTGTTTCATGGTCACAGTCATGTGTAACTCTGTGTTTCATGGTCACAGTCATGTGTAACTCTGTGTTTCATGGTCACAGTCATGTGTAACTCTGTGTTTCATGGTCACAGTCATGTGTAACTCTGTGTTTCATGGTCACAGTCATGTGTAACTCTGTGTTTCATGGTCACAGTCATGTGTAACTCTGTGTTTCATGGTCACAGTCATGTGTAACTCTGTGTTTCATGGTCACAGTCATGTGTAACTCTGTGTTTCATGGTCACAGTCATGTGTAACTCTGTGTTTCATGGTCACAGTCGTGTGTAGCTCTGTGTTTCATGGTCACAGTCATGTGTAGCTCTGTGTTTCATGGTCACAGTCGTGTGTAACTCTGTGTTTCATGGTCACAGTCATGTGTAGCTCTGTGTTTCATGGTCACAGTCGTGTGTAACTGTGTTTCATGGTCACAGTCATGTGTAACTCTGTGTTTCATGGTCACAGTCGTGTGTAACTCTGTGTTTCATGGTCACAGTCGTGTGTAGCTCTGTGTTTCATGGTCACAGTCATGTGTAACTCTGTGTTTCATGGTCACAGTCATGTGTAACTCTGTGTTTCATGGTCACAGTCATGTGTAGCTCTGTGTTTCATGGTCACAGTCATGTGTAACTCTGTGTTTCATGGTCACAGTCATGTGTAACTCTGTGTTTCATGGTCACAGTCATGTGTAGCTCTGTGTTTCATGGTCACAGTCATGTGTAACTCTGTGTTTCATGGTCACAGTCATGTGTAACTCTGTGTTTCATGGTCACAGTCATGTGTAACTCTGTGTTTCATGGTCACAGTCATGTGTAACTCTGTGTTTCATGGTCACAGTCATGTGTAACTCTGTGTTTCATGGTCACAGTCATGTGTAACTCTGTGTTTCATGGTCACAGTCATGTGTAACTCTGTGTTTCATGGTCACAGTCATGTGTAACTCTGTGTTTCATGGTCACAGTCATGTGTAGCTCTGTGTTTCATGGTCACAGTCATGTGTAACTCTGTGTTTCATGGTCACAGTCATGTGTAACTCTGTGTTTCATGGTCACAGTCATGTGTAACTCTGTGTTTCATGGTCACAGTCATGTGTAGCTCTGTGTTTCATGGTCACAGTCATGTGTAACTCTGTGTTTCATGGTCACAGTCATGTGTAGCTCTGTGTTTCATGGTCACAGTCATGTGTAGCTCTGTGTTTCATGGTCACAGTCATGTGTAACTCTGTGTTTCATGGTCACAGTCATGTGTAACTCTGTGTTTCATGGTCACAGTCATGTGTAACTCTGTGTTTCATGGTCACAGTCATGTGTAACTCTGTGTTTCATGGTCACAGTCATGTGTAACTCTGTGTTTCATGGTCACAGTCATGTGTAACTCTGTGTTTCATGGTCACAGTCATGTGTAACTCTGTGTTTCATGGTCACAGTCATGTGTAACTCTGTGTTTCATGGTCACAGTCATGTGTAGCTCTGTGTTTCATGGTCACAGTCATGTGTAGCTCTGTGTTTCATGGTCACAGTCATGTGTAGCTCTGTGTTTCATGGTCACAGTCATGTGTAACTCTGTGTTTCATGGTCACAGTAATGTGTAACTCTGTGTTTCATGGTCACAGTCATGTGTAACTCTGTGTTTCATGGTCACAGTCATGTGTAACTCTGTGTTTCATGGTCACAGTCATGTGTAAGTCTGTGTTTCATGGTCACAGTCATGTGTAACTCTGTGTTTCATGGTCACAGTCATGTGTAACTCTGTGTTTCATGGTCACAGTCATGTGTAACTCTGTGTTTCATGGTCACAGTCACGTGTAACTCTGTTTCTTTTCTCTCTTCCAGAAAGAGATGACGTCTGGGATGTGTCACTGAGGTGTGGCAGAAACACTGGAGCAGCTGAGGGACTTCTAATGTTATGATCAGTGTCTGGGACACCCCAGCCTGCTGGCATGGCAGGTTACCATTGAGATACAGAGGGGTACACAGTTGACTCTGACTCTACTATTTCTACTGTAGTTGTCTACTTTAAGGAAGTCCCTCTGTAACATCACGTCATTGAGGAGGAAGTCCCTCTGTAACATCACGTCATTGAGGAGGAAGTCCCTCTGTAACATCACGTCATTGAGGAGGAAGTCCCTCTGTAACATCACGTCATTGAGGAGGAAGTCCCTCTGTAACATCACGTCATTGAGGAGGAAGTCCCTCTGTAACATCACGTCATTGAGGAGGAAGTCCCTCTGTAACATCACGTCATTGAGGAGGAAGTCCCTCTAACATCATGTCATTGAGGAGGAAGTCCCTCTGTAACATCACGTCATTGAGGAGGAAGTCCCTCTGTAACATCACGTCATTGAGGAGGAAGTCCCTCTAACATCATGTCATTGAGGAGGAAGTCCCTCTAACATCATGTCATTGAGGAGGAAGTCCCTCTGTAACATCACGTCATTGAGGAGGAAGTCCCTCTGTAACATCACGTCATTGAGGAGGAAGTCCCTCTAACATCATGTCATTGAGGAGGAAGTCCCTCTGTAACATCACGTCATTGAGGAGGAAGTCCCTCTGTAACATCACGTCATTGAGGAGGAAGTCCCTCTAACATCATGTCATTGAGGAGGAAGTCCCTCTGTAACATCACGTCATTGAGGAGGAAGTCCCTCTGTAACATCACGTCATTGAGGAGGAAGTCCCTCTGTAACATCATGTCATTGAGGAGGAAGTCCCTCTAACATCATGTCATTGAGGAGGAAGTCCCTCTGTAACATCACGTCATTGAGGAGGAAGTCCCTCTGTAACATCACGTCATTGAGGAGGAAGTCCCTCTGTAACATCACGTCATTGAGGAGGAAGTCCCTCTGTAACATCACGTCATTGAGGAGGAAGTCCCTCTAACATCATGTCATTGAGGAGGAAGTCCCTCTGTAACATCACGTCATTGAGGAGGAAGTCCCTCTAACATCACGTCATTGAGGAGGAAGTCCCTCTGTAACATCACGTCATTGAGGAGGAAGTCCCTCTGTAACATCACGTCATTGAGGAGGAAGTCCCTCTGTAACATCACGTCATTGAGGAGGAAGTCCCTCTGTAACATCACGTCATTGAGGAGGAAGTCCCTCTGTAACATCACGTCATTGAGGAGGAAGTCCCTCTGTAACATCACGTCATTGAGGAGGAAGTCCCTCTAACATCATGTCATTGAGGAGGAGCTGAGTAACTAACGTAGGAAGGGTACATCTAAAATGGCAATCTATTCCCTGTATAGTGCTCTACTTTTGACCAAATCTCTAAAGGTCCTGACGATAAAAAGTAATGCTCTATTAGGGAATAGGATGCCATTTGAGACACAACCCTGTGACTACTAGGACCACCTCTGACTGCTGGTAGAATCTACACAGGTTTGACCTCCTTTCTCCACAATGTGGCGCTCTACCCTAGGACTAAAGCTTTGTAGAATGCTGCACATGGTAAATACACTGCTGTTTTAATACACTGATGATGTTTTAATACACTGATGATGTTTTAATACGCTGATGATGTTTTAATACACTGATGATGTTTTAATACACCGATGATGTTTTAATACATGGACAATGTTTTAATACACTGACGATGTTTTAATACACTAACGATGTTTTAATACACTAACAATGTTTTAATACACTAACAATGTTTTAATGCACCCATGAGGTATTTGTTATGATGTGGACGGATACAGAGGTTTACCTGGTGTTGGTTATAGTGGGCCTGAATAGTCTCCGATGATTACATGCTTTTAGTTGTTTAATTATGTTTTGTCTTGGAACCTGCTTTTCCTGGTAGTTTTCAAATGAACAGTTAAATCATGTTATGTTTGTAATAATGATCTGTGGTGTGGAGACGGCGAAATCATTCAGTTGTTTTCATTCATTTAATCTGTGTTTAGCGAGTTTAAACTTGCAGGAATGGCAAGTGTTATCATGGGTTTGTAACCATCATTATTTAACTACCATTCATGTGGTTGAATATGTGATTGCTTAGTTCATAGTTTATACAATTACATGTATTTGTTGAATCACATTGAGTTCATTTGATGTTTCATCTGTGTACATTTTTATAATTTAAAAGCACATGGACTGTGGTGTTTCTTCCACATTTCTGTTGTTGAGAAATGAAATACTGTGACTTGACTTCAGGAACCCAGGATTATCAATGACAGCAGTACTAATAGGATGCCAACTGTAGCTTTTGTAGTTTCACACGTCCTTTCAGGTGCTGTTTGCATTGAGTTACTCTTCAAATAAAGTGTACGTGATCATGATCACTTCACCGTGACGACTTCTTTCTATTTTAATCTGAACCTGTAGTGCTGGCATCCTTGTCCTGAGGAACATGGTAGTCCTGTGTGAGACTTTAGCAACACTGCTATCCACTTTGTCATACAATCATCACAGTCTGTAGCCTGTAGTCCCAACCTCGGGCCTACACAGTAACTGGATGTGTTTTACTGTAAACACTTAACACATATTTACTGTTCTGTTTTCAATTCTGTTTGACTGTTCATGATTCCATGTCAACATGACTACACCAGAAACAATAAAGTCTATTTTGATTCCTTCCTGTCATTTCATTGGGTAGTTTCACATTCTACTGGTGTTGTGCTCATCTGTTGTTGAGAGAAACACTGCGCTTCAATCTCTCCGTCTGAACTCAACTCTAATGTCTCCCATTTATGGATGGTTGTAAAAAAATAAATGAAAAAATAAAAAGGCAGCATACTGCTTGAAATGGCAACACCAAGTATTCCAAGTCACGAGCCTCTCTGAGGATAAATGAGGCTCCATCCTGCGCACCCTCTCCCTGGATCTACAGCTTCAGGTATACCAACTGGGGTATAACTGTCTCCAGGATTGGGCTCTTAAATCATCTCCTTATTGTCGGATTCCTTGCTAGTCTAATACAGCTGCCTGAATCCAACATGGCCTTCCGCTGCATACTGTTCGGGTGGAGTTGGCACATTTCTTTTTTGTTCAATCATGTCCACCAACTGTTCAGTAATCCCAACATCCTTATAACACATAATGCCATTTATGACCAACAAGAGGTCCCTTTGGATGGCCAAACTAATACACAGATGCTGTATCTCATAGTGTATGGTGGCTGGAGGATAGTGGTCTTTGTCCACCATGCTTGATTAGTTCAACCACCTCTGCAACCCCTTTCCTTTTCATCAAAGCCCAGGGATCAGCTTCAGATGTGTGTGTTTGGAGCTGTGCAACTTATCTCATAACCAACACTTCATAGTTGTAGTTATGACCGACACTCTTAAGTAACCTCTAGGTAACCTGAGGTCACCCTTGCAGGTTCTGTCACTCTCCTCATCTCCTGCTTGGCCTGCCCCAGACCGTGATCACAGCCAACTACCCACAGTAAATATCAGCCAAATAATCATCCTAGCCGACTTCCAAACGAATATAAAGTCATATGTAGGACGTGACCTGCAGGACTTTCTGCCACATTCAACATAGAAAACTCCATCCACAGGTCAATTAGACGTTGAAAAGATCTGTGACAGCCCTTTCACTGACTTTTTTGTTGTTGTGATGGGATTTTTTAAAATTCTTGTATCGACTAGCTCTGTGTGTTTATGCTAGAGGCTTACCGTTTCCTGTGTGTTTATGCTAGAGACTTACTGTTTCCTGTGTGTTTATGCTAGAGACTTACCGTTTCCTGTGTGTTGATGCTTGAGACTTACCGTTTCCTGTGTGTTTATGCTAGAGACTTACCGTTTCCTGTGTGTTGATGCTAGAGACTTACCGTTTCCTGTGTGTTGATGCTAGAGACTTACCGTTTCCTGTGTGTTGATGCTAGAGACTTACCGTTTCCTGTGTGTGTTCTCTTTTGAGTTGGTTTGTTCTCTGTACAGAACCTGCATGACATCACTTTTCTCGCGATGTGGGCACTGATGCCCGGCCACCACACTGACATCTTGGCTCTTTGTCTGCACTTTGTCAGCCCCATGTGACCTTCATGTATCTGTTGTAGAACTTCTTCTCTCTGGGAAGCTGGGATGACAATCCTGTGTTGATATAACACAAGTCTGTCCCACTGTGATAGATCAAATCAAATTGTATTTGTCACATGTGCCGAATACAGGTGTACCTTACCGTGAAATGCTGACGTCTTGCACTCTCGTTGTGTGGTATCCCTGTAGGGAGTACGGTAGCTGCGCCATTCTCTGAGGCCAGCCTTTTCGGATGTAGCCCATGACCATCTGCATCGTTGCGTGTCACCTCTGTTGTCATCCAGCCTGTGAGCAGATTGGTTGGCTCTCCCCCATAGCTTCCACATATGCTTTGACTTCTTCTTCTGTGTCTGACGTGTTTTCTTTCAGTGGGTTTCTTGTCAGGGTGTCAGCCACCACTAACTGCTTCCCAGGAACGTGCACTGCTTTCACATTCAAATGCATGAGGCGTATGAGCAGTCACTGACACCTGAGTGGTGCTTTGTCCAGGTTGTACGTGTTTATCAGTGGAACGTGTGGCTTATGGTCCGTCTGTCCCTGCAAGTAGCAGGCATATCGTTCACAATCCCATACACCTGCCAGGCACTCCTCTTCTCTCTGTCTCTGTCAGTGTGCGTGAACAAAATGCAACAGGACGGAGCTCTCCACCCTCGTTCCTATAGGAGTGTAGCGCCGAGGTCATAGCATCCGCACTGACCACAGTAGGTTTGTCAGCATCGTAGTACCTGTTTTGGCACTAACATAGCCTTGACCTCAACACTGTCTCTTTTTTCAACAGCTCAGTGATGGGGTGTAGCACTGATGACAGGTCCGGCAAGAATTTGCCCAAGTAGTTCACCAATCCCACCATTTGGCGAAGCTCAGTGATGTTTGTTGGACTGGGCTTTATCCCATCCGCTCCGATCACATGACCGAAGTACTGGACCTCCGACTTGTCTTTGTTCACCTTTAGTCCTGACTCTTTGATGGTCTGTAGCACTTTGCTCAGATTTCTGTTGTGTTGTTCCTTGTTTGCTCCGTAGACCAGTATGTCATACATCACGACGACTGTGCCCTCGTGTCCACTCAGGAGCTTGCTCATCTCCCTCTGAAAGATCTCTGGCCCACTGGTTATTCGAAAAGAAAGGTGCTTGAAGCTGAATCTCCCCACAGGAGTGATGAAAGTCGTCAGTTTTCACCAGCTGGATTCAAGCGGTATCTGCCAAAAACCGCTAGACGCATCGAGTGTGGAGAAGACTCTTGCCCCGGATAGCTTTGGTGCTATATCCTCCAAGGTGGGTAAGATGAACCTCTCCCGTTTCACTGCTTCGATGAGTCATTTTAAGTCTACGCATGTTCTCATCTTGCCATTTTTCTTCATCACCAGCATCATCGGACCAGTCTAGGCTCGGTTACTCCCTCCATGATGCCATGTTCTGGCCATTTAACGAATGTGCTGCGAGTTGGGAAGCAAGAACAGGAAGTGAGTATTTAATAAACAAAGGTCAGCTGCTTTATCTGCTCTGATGATTTGTATCGCCTTCTCCGGTGTCAAGTCTGACTCGAGCTGTAGCTTTTGTGAAACATCACTGTCCATAATGCCAATCACAGTCTTGTCCCTTATTTGTTCATCCTTAGTAGTTCCAGCTAGCTCATACAGATTCCACTGTCTCTCCCCCTTTTTTAATCCGTTTATGGAAACATGCTCGTTCGTGAATGACGTTGAGCCGTGGCACAAAAATGTTCATTCAGTTTTTTCGATCACCACATCATAGTCGAACTCATCATTTAAAGTAATCAAAGGAGAATGCATTGTAGACCATCTCTGCATCTTTCCCCATTGCATAAAGAAGTGAATTCACCTGCACCACACCGGTCTCCTTATCCAGTTTCGATGCCACTCAAAAATGAGAAAAACGTTAGCTGTGTTCGAATACCGATACTAACATACTGTATACTACATACTTAATGCGTATATACCACATACTATTAGTTCATTTTAGTATACTGTAACGGTATCCTTTCAGTTGAGCGTACTAGCTCTTCGACTGTCTACCGGAAGTTGATGCTGTTGTTGTGCTGTTAGTATGAGTATTCGAACACATCTGTTGTCTCTAGATCGGACATACCGACGGCTGTGAGAAATCTAATGGCTCTGGTGGGTTGAATTTTGAGACAGAGATATCGGGGATGTGGGTCGGGATGCCTTGTAAGGATCCGAAGGCGAGTGGGTAATCTGCCTTTACCAACAGTATTACTAGCCAACGTACAATCATTGGATAATAAATTAGACGAGGTACGATCACGAATATCCTACCAACGGGACATTAAAAACTGTAATATCTTATGTTTCACTGAGTCGTGGCTGAACGACGTCATGGATAACATTCAGCTGGCGGGATATACGCTGCACCGGCTAGATAGAACAGCAGACTCCGGTAAGGCGAGGGGTGGCGGTCTGTGTATATTTGTAAACAACAGCTAGTGCACGAAATCTAAGGAAGTCTCTAGATTCATTATAAGCTGTAGACTACACTATTTACCAAGAGAGTGTTCATCTATATTTTTCATAGCTGTCTATTTACCACCACAAACCGATGCTGGCACTAAGACCGCACTCAGTCAGCTGTATAAGGCAATGAGCAAACAGGAAAAAGCCAATCCAGAGGCGGCGCTCCTAGTGGCCGGGGACTTTAATGAAGGGAAACTTTAAATCTGTTCTACCTCATTTCTACCAGAATGTTAAATGTGAAACCAGAGGAAATAAAACTTTAGACCACCTTTACACCACATACCACATACAAAGCTCTCCCTCCATTTGGCAAATCTAACCATAATTCCATCCTCCTGATTCCTGCTTACAAGCAAAAACTAAAGCAGGAAACACCAGTGACTCAGTCAATAAAGAAGTGGTCAGATGATGCGGATGCTAACCTATAGGACTGTTTTGCTGCACAGACTGGAATATGTTCCAGGATTCTTCTGATGGCATTGAGGAGTACACCACATCAGTCACCGGCTTCATCAATAAGTGCATCGATGACGTCGTCCCCACAGTGACCGTACGTACATTTCCCAACCAGAAGCCATGGATTACAGGCAACATCCGCACTGAGCTAAAGGATAGAGCTGCCACTTTAACTGCGGGACTCTAACCTGGAAGCTTATAAGAATCCCTCTATGCCCTCAGACGAACCATCAAACAGGGAAAGCACCAATACAGGACTAATATTGAATCCTACTACACCGGCTCTGACGCTCGTTGGATGTGGGCGGCAGGTAGCCTAGCGGTTAGAGCGTTGGGCCAGTAACTGAAAGGTCGCTGGTTTGAATACCTGAGCCGACAAGGTGAAAAACCTGTCGATGTGTCCTTGAGCAAGGCACATAACCCTAATTTGCTCCATGGGCGCCGTACTACTATAGCTGACCTTGTAGGTAGGCCGTCATTGTAAATAAGAATTTGTTCTTAACTGATGTGCCTAGTTAAATAAAGGTTAAATAAAAATAACAAATAAATGTGGCAGGGCTTTCAAACTATTACACACTACAAAGGGAAGCACAGCCGCGAGCTGCCCAGTCACACGAGCTACCAGACAAGCTAAATCACTTCTATGCTCGCTTCGAGACAAGCAACACTGAGACATGCATGAGAACATCAGCTGTTCCGGACGACTGTGTGAGTCTGTAATACCAACATGGACATCAACATTTGACATCACTGATCCTTATGAAGGACTTGTTGGCAGAAGAGGTTACTCGACCAGTCAGCAGCCGATATGCCAGTTAAATAATGGCAGTTAAATAATTGGGGAAACGTTGCTTGATTATAAATTGTTTAAGGTTAATATCAGTAGTGGGTAGGTGCTATATATATATACTGTATATAGTATAAGATAACAGCGTTTATTACCTGCGTTGTGTGGCGCCATGGTAACACATTTACCTTTTGATTAGACGACCGGAGTTGGAATCGCAGACAGCATCATGATTCATGAAATCTCATTCTAACCAATAATGGGGCTCATTATATATACATTGTGATTTAGTTTCGGTATCAGACTAACTTCTCTTATGATTTTGTTTGCAGAGCATACAGCCTGGTAGTTTATCACCAGTTCACCCTATGGGAACAAGGGAGAATTGGACGAGGTGTACGGCGTCTCTTCCCTGCGGGTCGTTTCCTACATATAGCGCCTCCTGGCAAACACATAGATGTTTGTCTTCCAATGGATGCCTGTTGTCCAATAAATGGTGGATCTGGCATTCAGTTCATGAGCTATATTGGTAGGGGTTGAGTCCATTGACTCAGAAACGAGTGACCTTTTGGGGGGTTCTGTCCAACGGCTCATCACTCGGTCTTTTTTGAGCCATTTCAGTTTTAACATAAATATAACTAGAGTCTGAGATGTGAGATTGTTCTGGTGTGCTGGTTTTGTGTCACTAGTTATTTGGCTGAATTACAATTTCACAGGGGTGCACCTGGCATATTTAAAATGAAGGAAGGGGATGAGACATTTGGCCAATAGACTTGCGGAGAGAAGGGGGTGGAGTTAGCAAAGAGAATCCACTCTGGTTCCGCCACAAGCTTTAGTATCATAGCTCATACCTCTGCCCCCAGAACCTAATCGAGGAGGGATTTTGTTTCTGGGTTGCCGAGAATATATAAATTAGATAACCAGTTCACAACTTCTTAAATTAAATGATGCATGTTTAACATACTAATCAGTCCAATGGATCATTTTCATACAGGTGATATTAGCAACTGACCGACCATTGTCTGCACAAGGATGTCTCTTGTATTATTGTCTTATCCAATATATAACAGTACATATCCAAGATAAATTTGAGTCGGCTTCTGCAGTGCAGCATTTCTTCTGGCAGGTTATCCCTCTTGATGTTTCTTATAAAGGATCTGGTCTCAGCGATGATACCTAGAATATCAAATAAGTTAGTTTTTTTAAGCAACTTGATTTTAGAACATAACATTGTCATTTTAGTAACAGTGAAAGGGCAGGCTCTTCTCCTAGTTCTTCAAAAGTGACAGGACTCCTACAATTCCTATGACAGGGTTAGATATTGGAATTTAGAACAATACATTTAAAGCAGAAGTTAACCATTCAAAACCAAATTTTACCATTCATTTTCTAACCTACAATTCCTTCCTGAGCGCCAAGGGGGGATTCCCGAGTTAAACACACGTACGTAAATGGAAAGTAAATCCCTTTTTATGCACTTCTCTCTACGCGTATTCTGACCTTGAATTTAAGAATAGCATGCTATTCACCTGCTATTAGTTTGGGGTGGAGATCAAAGAAATGAATAAATTAAGGTGTGTCTACAGGCCATATTCTGACCTTGATTTAATTCCACCACCTTTGCACGCAAGGAAACGATGAATAAGGTTGAGCAAAATGCTCTGTGTTTCTGAACGCCCAGAGCACACTGGCACACCAGATTAAATTCACAAGCACACCCAGAGTATAAAGCAGCCTTTAGTCTTGAAATCGTTGGTTGTTTAGCACATGGCCTCACATGTGAATCCTTAAAGAGATGGGTGGGGCTAAG
This sequence comes from Thymallus thymallus, assembly GCA_023634145.1. Classification (NCBI taxonomy): domain Eukaryota; kingdom Metazoa; phylum Chordata; class Actinopteri; order Salmoniformes; family Salmonidae; genus Thymallus; species Thymallus thymallus. The sequence goes on along the minus strand of CM042403.1, from coordinate 1,264,964 downwards.
GCTTAAGAGGTTGTGAACGATGCTGAATGGGTTTAGACTAAGAAGAGCTCTCCAGTAGGTACCAAAACATTCAAGGACAATTTTATCAAAAGTGAGGTTACAAGTTTAAACTTTCAGAGCAGAATTACTTTCCCATTGTTCCTCAACTGTAGTGTATGATAAACCATTTTATAGCTCTGAGTCTCTACTATTATATAATGTAAAAAAACAGCATTTAGAATGTTTCTACATAAGACAGAATCCACTATCTCACTCTCTATTCCAGCACGGTCAGGACAGAGAGCGGTGATGACTGGGGTCACTCTATTCCAGCACGGTCAGGACAGAGAGCGGTGATGACTGGGGTCACTCTCTATTCCAGCACGGTCAGGACAGAGAGCGTGATGACTGGGGTCACTCTCTATTCCAGCACGGTCAGGACAGAGAGCGGTGATGACTGGGGTCACTCTCTATTCCAGCACGGTCAGGACAGAGAGCGGTGATGACTGGGGTCACTCTCTATTCCAGCACGGTCAGGACAGAGAGCGTGATGACTGAGGTCACTCTCTATTCCAGCACGGTCAGGACAGAGAGCGGTGATGACTGGGGTCACTCTCTATTCCAGCACGGTCAGGACAGAGAGCGGTGATGACTGGGGTCACTCTCTATTCCAGCACGGTCAGGACAGAGAGCGGTGATGACTGAGGTCACTCTCTATTCCAGCACGGTCAGGACAGAGAGCGGTGATGACTGGGGTCACTCTCTATTCCAGCACGGTCAGGACAGAGAGCGTGATGACTGGGGTCACTCTCTATTCCAGCACGGTCAGGACAGAGAGCGGTGATGACTGGGGTCGCTCTCTATTCCAGCACGGTCAGGACAGAGAGCGGTGATGACTGGGGTCAGAGATGACACTGGCACATGAAAGGGGTTCTCAAGGAAGTTGAAAAAGTCCTTGTACTCCATGATGTCATTGAATCTTGATTCAAACTCCAACTTCAACTGTTCCAACACATGCACCAATCCATCATAGCTACAATGTAGCAGTAGGTCTGTGTTGGATGTGGTGACTGCTCTGAGCTTTGGGAAATGAACTAAATCTGTGTCAGGTATGAACAGTGTGGTGATTTTGTCTTGAAATGCTGTGACCACACGTAACATTTTGCCCAGAGTTTTAGCCTTCCCTTGGAGCTGGAGATGAACTGTGTTCAGGTTGGCAGGTGATGTCCGTTAAAAAAGCCAGCTTTAATATCCACTGTGGATCATCCAGCTCTGGCTCCTCTTTTCCTTTGCTTTTAACAAATTCACAGATTTGAGGGAGGAGAGAGATACATCTTTCTAAAACTCTGCCAAGCGAAAGCCATCTCACTTCATTGTGAAATATCAAGTCGCAGAATTCTGTCCAGTATTCGTCCAGCAACGTGCGGAATTGCCGGTGATTCAGTGCCCTCGCAATAATCATGTTCACTGTTGTTAAATCTGATGTTATGTTTCTCTCTCTCTACCTCTCTCTCTCTCTCTACACCTCCTCTCCCGGAGGACCTGAGCCTACCCGGAGGACCATGCTTCAGGACCACCTGCCCTGATGACTCCTAGCTTGGACGTGCCACCTTGTCCCAGACCTGCTGTTTTCATCTCGCTTTCTCTCTACCGCACCTGCGCTCTATTGCACTGAAAAACCAAGTGACATTCACTCCTGATGTATTTACCTGTTGCAACCTCCACAACTACTTTTATTATTATTTGACCCTGCTGGTCATCTATGAACATTTGAACATCTTGGAGAAAGAACTGGCCTTAATGGCCATGAATTGTTATAATCTCCACCCGGCACAGCCAGAAGAGGACTGGCCACCCCTCAGAGCCTGGTTCCTCTCTAGGTTTCTTCCTAGGTTCTGCCTTTCTAGGGAGTTTTTCTGTCAATTCTGCTGTTCTACTGGGAGTTTAGAGACCGTCGAAAATGCAATAGTCGTTTGCCTTCCCGGCATTTTTCAAATGACAGCAGTTTAACTGTTTAAGGAAACAGTGTCAACCGCCAAAACGTATTGGACGTTAACACGGGGCCACTTCCCGCCCGTTCACAAAACGTATTGGACGTTAACACGGGGCCACTTCCCGCCCGTTCACAAAACGTATTGGACGTTAACACGGGGCCACTTCCCGCCCGTTCACAAAACGTATTGGACGTTAACACGGGGCCACTTCCCGCCCGTTCACAAAACGTATTGGACGTTAACACGGGGCCACTTCCCGCCCGTTCACAAAACGTATTGGACGTTAACACGGGGCCACTTCCCGCCCGTTCACAAAACGTATTGGACGTTAACATACACAAATTAATATTATATTAGGCTACAGTTGTAGTCCTACCATCAGTGTCAACAATTCAATAAACTATACTATTCCATATCTAAAGTTCAAAGGTGCCGTCGCTGGAGACATCAGGAAATTACTGGCTGATATAGATCCATTTTGACAGCAAATGTTTCAAAGAAATCTGTTTAACTTTGTGCACATCTGAATAATTAGTATTCAGACCCCTGAATACTAAGGCACACAACTGTCTATATAAGGTCCCACATTTTACCCTGACATTTGTCCCACATTTGCATGTCTGAGCAAAAACCAAGCCATGAGGTTGAAGGAATTGTCCGTAGAGCTCAGAGACAGGATTGTGTCGAGGCACAGATCTGTGGAAGAGTAGCAAAAAATATCTGCAGCGATGAAGGTCCCCAAGAACACAGTGGCCTCCGAATGCATTGTATAGCCTATGTCTGCCGTTGATACTGCATTGTAGGACTGGATAATTGAAATACGTTTGGAAGAGTGTGTCTTTGGTAACCGGAAAACATGCGCTCTTTGGAATTGTAACCTTTAATTCAACTAGTTAAGACCAAATTCTTATTTACGGCCTACACCGGCAAAACTCGGACGACGCTGGGCCAATTGTGCACCGCCCTATGCTGCGCGGATACCCAGAAGCAAAGGCATTTCCATTGGGTTTGAGTATGAATAAAACCAGTTCATTTAGCATTTATTTATTTAACCTTAATTTAATTAGGCAAGTCAGTTAAGAACAAATTCTTATCGGACGACGCTGGGCCAATTGTGCGCCGCCCTATGGGACTCCCAATCACAGCCGGTTGTGATACAGCCTGGAATCGAACCAGGGTCTGTGGTGACGCCTCTAGCACTGAGATGCAGTGTCTTAGACCCCTCCTTACTCCTGCTGTATTTTTTTTTCTTCTAGACATAGACCTAATGCCTGCGCCTTATGTAAAAATAGTATTAGTTTGTCCACTATAACAGGTTCAAGCATAACCAATCCCGTGTCCCTGTCGCTAGAGTAGTGACTTCAACTAGCTTTGGTTGCCATCTATTGGAAAGGAATGGTAACTACACTTGGCAGCTAGTTGGCAGAGTCAAAGTAGACTTTAATAATATATGCCATTTAACAGACGCCTTTATCCAAAGTGAACTGGGTACATGGTAGTGGAAACAGATAATAGAACAGGATTACAATTTAGATATGATGGATGGTCAGTCCTTGCATCTATAGCTCTGTCTATGAATTTGATAGTGGTTCCATTTCTTCAGCCCCATCCCTCAGCTTTTTACCGAAAGAGGAGCAGGGAGAAACTGTGTTATTGTTTATACTGCTGATTGACACTTTAAGAAGTTAAGATGCAGATTAAATACACACCAAAATAGGTTACAGATACTATAAAAATGTTCCACTAGCAGTTAGAGTGTTGGGCCAGTAACCGAAAGGTCTCCAGTTCGAATACCCAAGCCAACAAGGTGAAGAAAAAAAAAACTGCTGATGTGTCTATGAGCAAGGCACTTAACCCTAATTTGCTCCAGGGCGCCATACTACTATGGCTGACCCTGTAGGTAGGCCGTCATTGTAAATAAGAATTTGACTTGCCTAGTTAATTAAAGGTTAAATAAAATAAAATATAAATAAAATACACAGCATCCAGCACAGCAAATAATCAATCAACGTTTTATATCAAAAATAATAGAGGGTGCAACACTTCAAGAGCAAATGTCAGTTGGCTTTTCATCGCTGAGTATTCATAGGTTGAGAGAGAGAGGAAACAGCAGGACTGGGACAAGGTAGTTCATTCATAGGTTGAGAGAGAGAGGAAACAGTAGGACTGGGACAAGGTAGTTCATTCATAGGTTGAGAGAGAGAGGAAACAGTAGGACTGGGACAAGGTAGTTCATTCATAGGTAGAGAGAGAGAGGAAACAGCAGGACTGGGACAAGGTAGTTCATTCATAGGTTGAGAGAGAGAGGAAACAGCAGGACTGGGACAAGGTAGTTCATTCATAGGTAGAGAGAGAGAGGAAACAGCAGGACTGGGACAAGGTAGTTCATTCATAGGTTGAGAGAGAGAGGAAACAGCAGGACTGGGACAAGGTAGTTCATTCATAGGTTGAGAGAGAGAGGAAACAGCAGGACTGGGACAAGGTAGTTCATTCATAGGTTGAGAGAGAGAGGAAACAGTAGGACTGGGACAAGGTAGTTCATTCATAGGTAGAGAGAGAGAGGAAACAGCAGGACTGGGACAAGGTAGTTCATTCATAGGTTGAGAGAGAGAGGAAACAGCAGGACTGGGACAAGGTAGTTCATTCATAGGTAGAGAGAGAGAGAGAGAGGAAACAGTAGGACCGGGACAAGGTAGTTCATTCATAGGTAGAGAGAGAGAGAGAGGAAACAGCAGGACTGGGACAAGGTAGTTCATTCATAGGTAGAGAGAGAGAGGAAACAGCAGGACTGGGACAAGGTAGTTCATTCATATGTTGAGAGAGAGAGAGGAAACAGCAGGACTGGGACAAGGTAGTTCATTCATAGGTAGAGAGAGAGAGGAAACAGCAGGACTGGGACAAGGTAGTTCATTCATAGGTAGAGAGAGAGAGGAAACAGCAGGACTGGGACAAGGTAGTTCATTCATATGTTGAGAGAGAGAGAGGAAACAGCAGGACTGGGACAAGGTAGTTCATTCATAGGTTGAGAGAGAGAGGAAACAGCAGGACTGGGACAAGGTAGTTCATTCATAGGTAGAGAGAGAGAGAGGAAACAGCAGGACTGGGACAAGGTAGTTCATTCATAGGTTGAGAGAGAGAGAGGAAACAGCAGGACTGGGACAAGGTAGTTCATTCATAGGTAGAGAGAGAGAGGAAACAGCAGGACTGGGACAAGGTAGTTCATTCATAGGTTGAGAGAGAGAGAGAGAGAGGAAACAGCAGGACTGGGACAAGGTAGTTCATTCATAGGTTGAGAGAGAGAGGAAACAGCAGGACTGGGACAAGGTAGTTCATTCATAGGTTGAGAGAGAGAGAGAGAGAGGAAACAGCAGGACTGGGACAAGGTAGTTCATCTGTTGAAACGGGTAAAAAAATCTGTGGAAAAACAATTCCACTCCGATTCCCTTTATGGATGGGTGTATCTTTGAATTCTATTTTGAATGGCCTTCTCCATATTCAGAAGATGTCATCCTGAAAATAAACAAACGCTTTGTTAAGACAACTGAACCCAAATATATCAGTTGGCATCAACAAGCTACCTGCTTTGTCAACACACACACCACACACACACACACACACACACACACACACACACACACACACACACACACACACACACACACACACACACACACACACACACACACACACACACACACACACACACACACACACACACACACAGCAAATACAGGGACATTTATTTTTCAGTAAACATTACCTATGTCATCTTCAGTCTAGCTAAATGAGGTGTATCTAACAAAACATTACAAAAACACATCTATTACAGTACTTGACTATCTGAGCTGGCACGTCCTTCCTCTTCAGGACATGGAGACACTTCTTCAGAAGTTGTGGGTCCTTGGGCAGCCGATGGTAGTTTAGAGTGGTTTCTTTAGGAGCCGATTCATACGGCCTGGCGCTATACAGTTCATGTTTGAATTACTACTTATGTTGCCGTCTTCGTTGTCTGCACCTAACCTCACTCTCGATTGGTGGTTGGCGCCGCCCTGCTGGTCGCCTGTTAAGCAGCTCCCGTTGTTCGTGCATAAATTGTTGTTATTGTTCGTTTTTTCGTCTATTTTTATTGAGTTTGAGTTTTTTTTTTTGCAACAGTTGAACTATAATAGTTGAGGATTATGGAGTGCTACGGTTTTACGAAGGTTTTAACGGCCCTTTTAATAACTGAGGGACTTTTTATTTTACAGGAATCATCCATTATTATTATTTACAACCGAGCCCAGATCCTGGATTTAGAAAAGTTCGATATCCTGGACGAATTGAAAAGGCGACGGCGTGGACGCAGGGCGGGATTGAAGCGTAAAGCAAAGCTGAGGAAATACAAGCCGGCTATACCGTCTATCATTATGGGCAACGAGAGAATGCTACATAACAAGGTGGACGAACTTGAGGGTCTTGTCCGTGGGCAAAGGGACTATCGGGAAGCGAGCCTAATGTTTTTTACTGAGACAGTTTCTTCCGGTAAGAGCAAGGGTGGTGGGCTGGCTTTATTAGTTAACAACAGATGGTGTAATCCGAGACATATTACTGTTAAGGAACAGTTTTGTAGCCCGGACATTGAACTGCTAGCCGTTAGCCTGAGACCCTACTATCTACCTAGGGAATTCACGGCGGCCATTGCTGTTATTGTTTACATCCCGCCCTCTGCTGACGCAAACGCAGCGTGTGACGTCACCCACTCTGTTATCGCGAGGTTACAGACAGCTCATCCCAGTGCTTTCTTTGCCATTTCGGGGGATTTTAACCATGCATCTCTCTCTTCAACGCTGCCCACGTTCAAACAGTTTGTGAAGTGCCCAACCAGGAATAATAAAACTCTGGACTTGTTATATGCTAATGTGAAGGATGCATACAACTCCACTGCACTCCCTCCCCTCGGTAGATCGGATCACAACCTTGTCCACCTCACTCCACTCAACAGGCCGTTGGTCCAACAGCAGCCTGCGACCAATAGGACCATTAGGAGATGGTCTCCGGAGGCGAATGAGGCCCTACAGGACTGCTTTGAAACAACAGACTGGGATGTGCTCTGTGAGGCTCATGGGGAGGACATTGATGGACTCACTGACTGCATAACAGACTATATTAATTTTTGTGTAGACAACACCGTACCCACCAGGAAGGTACGCTGTTTCCCAAACAATAAACCCTGGGTCACCAGCGACCTGAAGGCCCTGCTGAATGAGAAGAAGAGGGCCTTCAAGGAGAGGGACAAGGACAAATTGAAATGCGTCCAGAGGGAGCTGAAGTTGAGGATTGCTGAGGGGAAGAGAGGGTATAATGAGAAGATGGAGGACAAGCTGAGGCAGAGCCAGGTGAGAGAGGTGTGGAAGGGTATGAGAAATATCACTAGCTTCAAAAAGTCAAACAGTGGGCAGACGGAGGGGACCCAGGACAGAGCCAATGAGCTGAAACAATTTTTTAACAGGTTCGATACTGGCACTGTCCACCTCCCTTCCAGCTCCCCAGGCCACACACCCTCACGTGGCGGGCCCTGATGGCATCAGCCCAAGGGTGCTTAGGGTCTGTGCTGACCAACTGTGTGGAATACTCCAGCGACACTTCAACCTTAGCCTGAGCCTAGAAAGGGTCCCTGTGCTGTGGAAAACATCCTGCCTCGTCCCAGTGCCCAAGAAGGCACACCCCACTGTCCTGAATGACTTCAGACCTGTAGCGCTAACATCCCACATCATGAAGACCCTGGAAAGGTTAGTCCTCGCTCACCTCAGACCCCTGGTGTATACATCACTGGACCCCCTGCAGTTCGCATACCAGCACAACATTGGGGTGGATGATGCAATCATCTACCTTCTGCAGAGGACCTACTCTCACCTGGACAACGCAGGTTGCACTGTGAGGGTTATGTTTTTTGACTTCTCCAGTGCCATCAACACCATTCAGTCCCTGCTACTGGGTGAGAAGATGAAGAGGATGAAAGTGGAAGCACCCTTAATCTCCTGTGTCACGGACTACCTGACCGGTAGGCCACAATTTGTGCGACTACAGAGCTGTGTGTCAGAACGGGCAGTGAGCAACACAGGGGCCCCCCCAGGGTACGGTCCTGTCCCCCTTCCTGTTCACCCTCTACACCTCAGACTTCAGATATAACTCTGAAACATGCCACCTACAGAAGTTCTCGGATGACTCCACAATTGTAGGGTGCATCAGGGGTGGGCAGGAGGAGGAGTACAGGAGCACAATCAATGACTTTGTGTTGTGGTGTGAGCAGAACCACCTTCAACTCAACATCAGCAAAACAAAGGAGATGGTGGTGGACTTACTTCAGGAGAACCAAGGCACAACTGACTGCAGTCCCTATACAGGGGATGGATGTGGAAATGGTTGGGTCATACAAGTTCCTGGGAGTCCATATGGACAACAGGCTGGAGTGGGCTGGTAACACCGGGGCCCTGTACAAAAAGGGCCAGAGCCAACCCTACTTTCTGAGGAGGCTCAGGTCCTTCAACGTGTGCAGTAAACTACTGCATACCTTCTACCAGTCTGTGGTGGCCAGTGCCATCTTTTTGGCTGTGGTGTGCTGGGGAGCCAACATAAAAGCCGGTGATGCTTCTCGGGTAAATAAGCTGATCAGGAAGGCTAGCTCTGTTCTGGGGATTAGCCTTGACACTCTAGAGGAGGTGGTGGAGAGATGGATCCTGGCCAAACTGCTGGCCATCATGGACAACGTCACCCACCCTCTGTATTCCATGGTTATGACGCAGAGGAGCACCTTCAGTCACAGACTGATCCCACCACGGTGTGCCAGAGAGCGCTACAGGAGGTCCTTCCTGCCGGCGGCTATTAGACTATTTAATGCCTCACCGGGGTGCCGTGCCGTCGTCAACATAGACCTGGAACTGTTGGGGTGCTAGGCCCTAGTTTAACAATTATGCATCCATCCGTGAGTAACTCTGGTCCGTCAGCACTCATTCACTCAGGACCTATTTATTCATTCAGGTCTGTATATATACATACTCATGTTCAGTTGTTATATCATATCACGTGCAATATTGCAAGTAAATCTTGGACTTAACTTACATAGTCATTCACTCAGGAATGCATATTAGTATCCTGTCAGTTGTATCTTTTTTCATTGCTTTTAGTATATGAATGTGTAAACCCTGCGTACTTAGGACTGTATTTTAAGGGAATTACTATTATTACCCCAAATGATATCATACACACATTTAGCTATTTAAGTATCTCTTCCTGTCATTTACCTGTACAGTTAATGTAACCATGCTAATATTCACTTACCTGTAAATGTAACTGTATATTTACCTGTACAGTTAATTTAACCAATTTAACCATTTCTCTGCCATCGACCTGTATAGTATAGTTAACCATCCAACATCCACCAATGTATAGTGTACATATTCAGCCAACCACTCATACTATGCAATGTCTTTTTATAGCTTTTTTTTGCACTCCAGATATCTTGTATTTCTATACTTTTTCATACTGCCGCTCTATGTATCATGTACCGTGTATCTGTCTTTTGTGTACTTTCGTTGTGGCATTTTGCACCTGCCCTGTGTTTTGTTGTAGCTGCTTGACAATGAAATTTCCCCCCCCGGGGGATCAATAAAGTACCTATCTATCTATCTATCTATCTATCTATCTATCTATCTATCTATCTATCTATCTATCTATCTATCTATCTATCTATCTATCTATCTATCTATCTATCTATCTATCTATCTATCTATCTATCTATCTATCTATCTATGCAAAATATTCACATACCTGATAATTTAACCAGTATGTCTATTAAGTAAACTATTATTACCCTCACTCATATCATACGCATTTTTAGCTATTCTAAGTATTTCTCTGCCATCGACCTGTATAGTATAGTTAACCATGCACCATCCACCAATGTATAGTGTAAAAAAGTCAGACTACGGTTTGCAACTGCACATGGGGACAAAGATTGTACTTTTTGGAGAAATGTCCTCTGGTCTGATGAAACAAAAATAGAACTGTTTGGCCATAATGACCATTGTTATGTTTGGAGGAAAAAGGGGGAGGCTTGCAAGCCGAAGAACACCATCCCAACCGTGAAGCACGGGGGTGGCAGCATCATGTTGTGGGGGTGCTTTGCTGCAGGAGGGACTGGTGCATTTCACAAAATAGATGGCATCATGAGGAAGGAAAATTGTGGATATATTGAAGCAACATCTCAAGACATCAGTCAGGAAGTTAAAGCTTGGTCACAAATGGGTCTTCCAAATGGACAATGACCCCAAGCATACTTCCAAAGTTGTGGCAAAATGGCTTAAGGACAACAAAGTCAAGGTATTGGAGTGGCCATCACAAAGCCCTGACCTCAATCCTATAGAATATTTGTGGGTAGAACAAGCAAGGAGGCCTACAAACCTGACTCAGTTACACCAGTTCTGTCAGGAGGAATGGGCCAAAATTCACCCAACTTATTGTGGGAAGCTTGTGGAAGGCTACCTGAAACGTTTGACCCAAGTTAAACAATTTAAAGGCAATGCTACCAAATACTAATTGAGTGTATGTAAACTTCTGACCCACTGGGAATGTGATGAAAGAAATAAAAGCTGAAATAAATAATTCTCTCTACTATTATTCTGACATTTCACCCATTGTTTCCTGTGTTCATGTTTAGACGCTACTCCTGTTTTTGTATTCACTCTGTTTGTTCCTATTAAACTCCCCAACTGCTTCCTGCTTCCTGCTTCCTGACTCCTGACTCCCTGCGTCTCCGTTACAGTAGCTACACTGTAAGAGTTTTGTCTACAGTTAGAATAGAGACAACTATCAGAGCTCTCTATAGAATAAATTATGTTATACGCTTCCTAGCCCCAAAGAGTTGATTCATTTCTTAAAAACACTGACGAACAATACAATCCTTTTTATTCAAGCCTTTTTAATGGTTGCTCTTAATGTTAAAAGCTTTGTGATTTCTGTCTGTAAATGAAAAGCGCTCTACAAATACATTAACCTGGATAACAGGGTTATGAGGACAAAGTCTGATAAATGTTTTACAGTTCATAAGAAAGACACATTGTGTTCAATCTTTAGCTAGCTAGGGAACGTACAGGCTGTCTTTTATGACCCAGACCAAAGGTCCTCTACATGCTCTCATTCCAACTTAGGCTCCACTCCTCAGCCCACACAGGTAAGAATTTCACTAAATGTGAACAAGTCTAGTGTTGTTTTTATATTTATGGAAATGTCCATGACAACATATGGCCTTCATGGCTGAGTCATAGTTTCAGACACATGTTTGTCGATCTATACTACAGAATATTAATGTGTGCGATACTACAGAACTTGAGGCAGTTTGTTACAACACAAAGAATCCTGCAGCAACAAGACATTATAATGTGGATTATGATTAATGGAGGGGTTGATACATTTATCGTAAGGGAAAATCAAGTCAAATTTCAAAGTGGAAATGACAAAAACGTCAGAAGCCTTTTTAAGCCTCAAATACACATACAAAATCCTAATTCTGTTTAGCAGGATAAATGCTTGATATTCAAGGAATTAACTTGATGTATACTCAGACCTAGCCTCTTAGCTGCCAGTGAGACATACCTTGCTTATGATTATAATGTCTATCTACAGTACAGATTGCTCTTTTAATTTGCATCAATAGTGATAATGAGACTCCATATTCCTCATTCCTTTATTGTGACATGGAGGAGTACTTTGTTTCTAAAGTGATAATCACTACACATCCTGATAGATAGAGAGTACTTTGTTTCTAAAGTGATAATCACTACACATCCTGATAGATAGAGAGTACTTTGTTTCTAAAGTGATAATCACTACACATCCTGATAGATAGAGAGTACTTTGTTTCTAAAGTGATAATCACTACACATCCTGATAGATAGAGTACTTTGTTTCTAAAGTGATAATCACTACACATCCTGACAGATAGAGTACTTTGTTTCTAAACTGATAATCACTACACATCCTGACAGATAGAGTACTTTGTTTCTAAAGTGATAATCACTACACATCCTGATAGATAGAGAGTACTTTGTTTCTAAAGTGATAATCACTACACATCCTGATAGATAGAGTACTTTGTTTCTAAACTGATAATCACTAGACATCCTGACAGATAGAGTACTTTGTTTCTAAACTGATAATCACTACACATCCTGACAGATAGAGTACTTTGTTTCTAAAGTGATAATCACTACACATCCTGACAGATAGAGTACTTCGTTTCTAAACTGATAATCACTACACATCCTGATAGATAGAGTACTTTGTTTCTAAACTGATAATCACTACACATCCTGACAGATAGAGTACTTTGTTTCTAAACTGATAATCACTACACATCCTGACAGATAGAGTACTTTGTTTCTAAAGTGATAATCACTACACATCCTGACAGATAGAGTACTTTGTTTCTAAACTGATAATCACTACACATCCTGATAGATAGAGTACTTTGTTTCTAAACTGATAATCACTACACATCCTGACAGATAGAGTACTTTGTTTCTAAAGTGATAATCACTACACATCCTGACAGATAGAGTACTTTGTTTCTAAAGTGATAATCACTACACATCCTGACAGATAGAGTACTTTGTTTCTAAAGTGATAATCACTACACATCCTGATAGATAGAGTACTTTGTTTCTAAACTGATAATCACTACACATCCTGATAGATAGAGTACTTTGTTTCTAAACTGATAATCACTACACATCCTGATAGATAGAGTACTTTGTTTCTAAACTGATAATCACTACACATCCTGACAGATAGAGTACTTTGTTTCTAAAGTGATAATCACTACACATCCTGACAGATAGAGTACTTTGTTTCTAAACTGATAATCACTACACATCCTGACAGATAGAGTACTTTAAGTACTCTGTCATTCCATTGTGACGCGGCAGAGGATCAAACACAAACATGTAGAAACTACAAAGAAGACAAAGATACATTCCTTTACACAGCATGTGATTCCACAGACAGTGATCTCCTGTACGGTCAGTGTCATCAGACAGACAGGGATCTCCTGTACGGTCAGTGTCATCAGACAGACAGTGATCTCCTGTACCGTCAGTGTCATCAGACAGACAGTGATCTCCTGTACCGTCAGTGTCATCAGACAGACAGGGATCTGCTGTACAGTCAGTGTCATCAGACAGACAGTAATCTGCTGTACCGTCAGTGTCATCAGACAGACAGGGATCTCCTGTACCGTCAGTGTCATCAGACAGACAGTAATCTGCTGTACAGTCAGTGTTATCAGACAGACAGTTATCTCCTATACCGTCAGTGTCAGACAGACAGTGATCTCCTGTACAGTCAGTGTCATCAGACAGACAGGGATGTCCTGTACCGTCAGTGTCATCAGACAGACAGGGATCTCCTGTACTGTCAGTGTCATCACACAGATAGTTATCTCCTGTACCGTCAGTGTCAGACAGACAGTGATCTCCTGTACCGTCAGTGTCAGACAGACAGTGATCTCCTGTACCGTCAGTGTCATCAGACATACATCTCTTGTACGGTCAGGGGGCTGGGTCTGCTGGGGCTGCTGGGGGGCTCCTCCTGGAGAACAGTACAACACTGTGATCAATGCCAGCCAACCAGCCAACCAGCCAGCCAGCAAACCAACCAGCCAGCCAGCCAGCTAACCAACCAGTCAGCCAGCTAACCAACCAACCAGCCAGCCAGCTAACCAACCAGCAGCCAGCTAACCAACCAGTCAACTAGCTAGCCAACCTACCAGTCAGCCAGTCAGCCAACCAGCCAGCCAGCCAGCTAACCAGTCAGCCAGCCAACCAACCAGTCAGCCAGTCAGCCAATAAGCCAGCCAGCGAATGAACCAGTCAGCGAATCAGCCAACTAGCCAGCCAGCCAGCCAGCCAACCAACCAGTCAGCCATCAAGCCAGCCAGCGAATGAACCAGTCAGCCAACTAGCCAGCCAGCCAGCCAACCAGTCAGCCAACTAGCCAGCCAGCCAACCAGTCAGCCAGTCAGCCAACTAGCCAGCCAGCCAACCAACCAACTAGCCAGCCAGCCAGCCAACCAACCAGTCAGTCAGCCAGCCAACCAACCAGTCATCCAACCAGCCAGCCAACCAGCCAGCAAGCCAGCCAGCCAGTCAGCCAACCAACCAGTCAGCCAACAAGCCAGCTAGCCAGCCAACCAGTCAGCCAACTAGCCAGCCAACCAGTCAGCCAACTAGCCAGCCAGCCAAACAACCAGTCAGCCAACCAGCCAGCCAGCCAAACAACCAGCCAGCCAAACAACCAGTTAGCCAACCAGCCAGCCAGCCAAACAACCAGTCAGCCAAACAGCCAGTCAGCCAACCACCCAGTCAGCCAGCCAACCAACCAGTCAGCCAACTAGCCAGCCAGCCAACCAACCAGTCAGCAAGCCAGCCAGCCAGCCAGCCAGTCAGCCAGTCAGCCAGTCAGCCAACCAACCAGTCAGCCAACGAGCCAGCTAGCCAGCCAACCAGTCAGCCAACTAGCCAGCCAACCAGTCAGCCAACTAGCCAGCCAGCCAACCAGCCAGCCAGCCAAACAACCAGTCAGCCACTAGCCAGCCAGCCAAACAACCAGTCAGCCAAACAGCCAGTCAGCCAACCAACCAGTCAGCCAGCCAACTAACCAGTCAGCCAACTAGCCAGCCAGCCAACCAACCAGTCAGCCAGCCAGCCAACTAGCCAGCCAGCCAACTAGCCAACCAACCAACCAGTCAGCCAACTAGCCAGCCAGCCAGCCAACTAGCCAGCCAGCCAACCAACCAGTCAGCCAACCAGCCAGCCAACTAGCCAGCCAGCCAACCAACCAGTCAGCCAACTATCCACTCATTCAACCAACCAGTCAGCCAGCCAGCCAACCAGCCAGCCAGCCAACCAACCAGTCAGCCAGTCAGTCAACTAGCCAGCCAACCAACGAGTCAGCTAGCTAACCAACCAGTCAGTCAGCTAACAAGCCAGACAGCCAACCAACCAGTCAGCCAGCTAACCAACCAGTCAGTCAGCCAACAAGCCAGCCAGCCAACCAACCAGTCAGCCAGCTAACCAACCAGCCAACTAGCCAGCCAGGTAACCAGCCAGCAAGACAACTAACCAGCCAAACAGACAACCAGCCAAACAGCCAGCCAGCCAAACAACCAGACAACAGACTGATTTCTCTCCTCCAAAGTCTTGAGGCATAAACGGCTGACAATGCCTTACAGAGAGGGAGGAAGCAGAAAGGAAACAGAATGGAAATACTTTGTTATTACTAAGTTTCAGTATGATCTGAATTCTCAATAGCTTTTTATGGTATTTACTATCCTTCACATTACTCATTAAAGGAAAAGAGCATGGCTGTAAGTGAACTACTGCTAGTGTGGCTGGCGAGCACACTGCTGACTACTGGAGGAGCTGGGGCTGAGGACCAACTGCAGACTACTGGAGGAGCTGGGGCTGATGACCAACTGCTGACTACTGGAGGAGCTGGGGCTGAGGACCAACTGCTGACTACTGGAGGAGCTGGGGCTGAGGACCAACTGCTGACTACTGGAGGAGCTGGGGCTGAGGACCAACTGCTGGCTACTGGAGGACTGGTGAGTATGAACCTATGAACTGCTTGGTGAGAGGGAAACTATGAACTACTTGGTGAGAGGGAAACTATGAACTGCTTGGTGAGAGGGAAACTATGAACTGCTTGGTGAGAAGGAAACTATGAACTGCTTGGTGAGAGGGAAACTATGAACTGCTTGGTGAGAGGGAAACTATGAACTGCTTGGTGAGAGGGAAACTATGAACTGCTTGGTGAGAAGGAAACTATGAACTGCTTGGTGAGAAGGAAACTATGAACTGCTTGGTGAGAGGGAAACTATGAACTGCTTGGTGAGAGGGAAACTATGAACTGCTTGGTGAGAAGGAAACTATGAACTGCTTGGTGAGAAGGAAACTATGAACTGCTTGGTGAGAGGGAAACTATGAACTGCTTGGTGAGAGGGAAACTATGAACTGCTTGGTGAGAGGGAAACTATGAACTGCTTGGTGAGAAGGAAACTATGAACTGCTTGGTGAGAAGGAAACTATGAACTGCTTGGTGAGAAGGAAACTATGAACTGCTTGGTGAGAGGGAAACTATGAACTGCTTGGTGAGAGGGAAACTATGAACTGCTTGGTGAGAGGGAAACTATGAACTGCTTGGTGAGAGGGAAACTATGAACTGCTTGGTGAGAGGGATCTATGAACTGCTTGGTGAGAGGGAAACTATGAACTGCTTGGTGAGAGGGAAACTATGAACTGCTTGGTGAGAGGGAAACTATGAACTGCTTGGTGAGAGGGAAACTATGAACTGCTTGGTGAGAGGGAAACTATGAACTGCTTGGTGAGAGGGAAACTATGAACTGCTTGGTGAGAAGGAAACTATGAACTGCTTGGTGAGAGGGAAACTATGAACTGCTTGGTGAGAGGGAAACTATGAACTGCTTGGTGAGAGGGATCTATGAACTGCTTGGTGAGAGGGAAACTATGAACTGCTTGGTGAGAGGGAAACTATCAACTGCTTGGTGAGAGGGAAACTATGAACTGCTTGGTGAGAGGGAAACTATGAACTGCTTGGTGAGAGGGAAATTATGAACTGCTTGGTGAGAAGGAAACTTTTGATGAGATAATAATAGCATACATCTTGAATAATAACTTAAACATAACTTGTCATCCTATTTACAGGTTGTGGACTGTAGCAACAAGACATTGCGAATCATACCCTCTAATCTCCCTCAAAACATCACCAAACTAATTCTGAGCACTAACCTCATAGAGTTGTCCAGTGATGATGGAGCTGCTCTGAAGAACTACTCCCATCTGACTGAGCTCCATCTAGATGGCAACTGGTTGACTGACCTGCCGGGGAAGCTGTTTGAGACCATGTCAGTGCTGGAGGTCCTCAACCTGTCCCACAACAATATCAGTAGAGTGGAGCCGAAGGCG
The DNA here is from genome assembly GCA_023634145.1 of Thymallus thymallus. Taxonomy (NCBI): domain Eukaryota; kingdom Metazoa; phylum Chordata; class Actinopteri; order Salmoniformes; family Salmonidae; genus Thymallus; species Thymallus thymallus. The sequence goes on along the minus strand of CM042403.1, from coordinate 1,247,974 downwards.
TTGTCTGGTCTGCTTAACCTGAGGGAGCTAGACCTGTCTCACAATGAGCTCCAGTCCCTACCTCCAAACTTGCTGGCTGGTTTAGAGAAGCTGGTTATCCTCAGGCTTGGGGGGAACACACTGCGGAAGTTAGACATCTCTGTGGAGGGAAATCAGTTAAAGGAGCTAGATCTGAAGGAGAATCCCTGGAACTGCTCTTGTGTATTTCTCAACAAGATTAAATCGATGACCGACGCAAAGGTCCAGATAAGTAAGCAGCTTTGTTTCTCTCTATTTGCTTGTAATCCTCACGGTCAATTTCAATACAGTACAAAGCCTGCTGTGGTCCTTACTTTCACCATGCTGACATCTACTGACAACAATGTTTAAATGAGCCTTAGGCTTTATAGACTTTGCCTTCATGTTGTTAGTTTGTTGGTGGATGTGTGTATTTCTAAAACAGGCTCCAGTACCACCTGTACCAGCCCTGAGGACCTGGCTGGTAAAGGGATACTGGACAACAGTACCACCTGCTCTGCAGGGTCATTATCATCAACAACAACAGTTCCACCACCTACAACTCAGTCAACCACTAAGCCAACCTCAACCCAGACTACTTCACACTCAGCGTCACTTGCAGTTACTAAAAATGCAATACTCTTAAGAGGTAAGATAAAATATATATTAAATCAATTGACTGGTCTTACAGTAGATAGTCTCTTCTTGTAAACAACATCATATGATCTTGACTTTTCAAGCTAACAGCTTTGATTGCTGGATGGATGACATGGTTATAAAACAGCTATTGTTGAGAATAGAAGCATATGAGAGAGGTGACCTGTCATGGATGACTTCAGTTATGATTCTACGCATCAGTCAGCAGACAAGAAACCATCATCTAGACAAGAGCAGCTGCACTCTAAGGAGACCTCGTTCAAAAGTGACTCCAGGGTCCGTATTGATTAAGCGTCTCAGAGTAGGAGTGCTTATCTAGGAACAGTGTTGCATTTTAGATTATAATAAATAAGATTACACAGATGAGGGGACCTGACCCTAGATCAGCACTTCTACCCTGAGAAAGAGGTTAAATCACTCTATAACACGGTAGTCTGAGGAGCAGCGTTGGGGTCAATTCGAATAGAAAACTTGAAAAAAATTAAGAGTTTCTACTTTCCAGTTTATTGAGAAGTCATTGAAAATAGACACGTTTTTTCCTTTCAATTGGAATTGACCCCACCCCTGCTGAGGAGACCTCAAAAGAGTGTTACAAATTATGTGACCCCTGGCTGTCTGTTTGCTCAGGCGTGAGCCCAGGCAGTGGGATGCCAGTGGTGGGGAACACCTGGAAGTTTCTACTTGGGGTGGTAGCCATCGCCCTGACCACCTCTATACTCATTGTGTGTGCCGTCAAGTCCCCATCCTGGTACAAGCTGCTGTTCAACTACCAGCACCAGCGGTTGAGAGATGAGGAGGATGCTAACGTGTTCACTACAGGACACTACTCTAACTTCACGGAGACCAGCGCCCATGAGCTGAACCACAGGCTGGACGTGTTGGATGATGAGGAGGAGGAGGAGGAGGAGGATGGATACATAGAGGACCGCTACATACAGACTGGGGACTACAATGACAGCACAGAACCCTAATGCTCTCTGAGCTGCTTCCAGCCTTCTGTTTGTGAATGTGAACTTGAGTATTGTGACATCAAAATGATCCCTTTCCATTGCAATAATGGACGATAAAGTATCCTATTCTATTCTACTCACTGATAGTATCAGAAAGCCATGGTTGTCTGTCCGTAACCCATGCATTGTCTGCTGCAACTGATGATCATTTATTGTGTGGCCATTGAGGTCAAGGTTTTCTCATTCATCAGCCACAATTTGCACTCTATCATTCTCTCAACCAGCTTCATGAGGTAGTCACCTGGAATGCATTTCAATTAACAGGTGTGCCTTGTTAAGTTAATTTGTGGAATTTCTTTCCTTCTTAATGCGTTTGAGTTTCAGTTGTGTTGTGACAAGGTAGGGGTGGTATACAGAAGATAGCTCTATTTGGTAAAAGACCAAGTCCATATTATGGCAAGAACAGCTCAAATAAGCAAAGAGACACGACAGTCCATCATTACTTTAAGACATGAAGGTCAGTCAATACGGAAAATGTCAAGAACTTTGCAGTGGCAAAAACCATCAAGCGCTGTGATGAAACTGTCTCTCATGAGGACCGCCACAGGAAAGGAAGACCCAGAGTTACCTCTGCTGCAGAGGATAAGTTCATTAGAGTTACCATCCTCAGAAATTGCAGCCCAAATAAATGCTTCACAGAGTTCAAGTAACAGACACATCTCAACATCAACTGTTCAGAGGAGACTGTGTGAATCAGGCCTTCATGGTTGAATTGCTGCAAAGAAACCACTACTAAAGGACACCAATAAGAAGAAGAGACTTGCTTGGACCAAGAAACACGAGCAATGGACATTAGACCGGTGGAAATCTGTCCTTTGGTCTGATGAGTCCAAATTTGAGATTTTTGGTTCCAACCGCGTATCTTTGAGACGCAGTGTAGGTGAACGGATGATCTCTGCATGTGTGGTTCCCACCGTGAAGCATGGAGGAGGAGGTGTGATGGTGTGAGGGTGCTTTGTTGGTGACACTGTCTTGTGATTTATTTAGAATTCAAAGCACACTTAACCATCATGGTTACCACAGCATTTTGGTTTGCGAATTAGTGGGACTTCCAAGTGAAGCTGGTTGAGAGAATGCCAAGAGTGTGCAAAGCTGTCATCAAGGCAAAGGGTGGCTACTTTGAAGAATTGTTTAACACTTTTTCAGTTACTACATGATTCCATATGTGTTATTTCATTGTTTTGATGTCTTCACTATTATTCTACAATGTCGAAAATAGTAGAAATAAAGAAAATTCCTGGAATAAGTAGGTTTGTCCAAACTTTTGACTGGTACTGTTCTTATTTGAGAACCTACTCTCGTCTCTCTGTAAATATGACATCCAGACTTTGGGCCTCTCTGTCGTTCTGTGCTTTCAGCTCCAAGAAAATAGGATGGAAACAGTTAGGGTTAGGGCTGAAAGAGTTAGGGTTAGGGCTGAAACAGTTAGGGTTAGGGCTGAATGAAGGAATTCATACATGGATAAATGAATGCAACCTATTGTGGATAATGAATGTATAATACAGTTTATATCATTAAATGAACTGAAGTCATTCATTACTTCCTCCATCTCAGTGTTGGTGTTCAACTTGTCAACCAGCAGAATTAATACATCCTAATGAGATACACATACAGTTGAAGTCAGAAGTACATACACCTTAGTCAAATACATTTAAACTCAGTTTTCCACAATTCCTGACATTTAATCCTAGTAATAATTCCCTGTCTTAGGTCAGTTAGGATCACCACTTTATTTTAAGAATGTGAAATGTCGGAATAATAGTAGAGAGAATGATTTATTTCAGCTTTTATTTCTTTCATCAAATTCCCAGTGGGTCAGAAGTTGACATACACTCAATTAGTATTTGGTAGCATTGCCTTTAAATTGTTTAACTTGGGTCAAATGTTTCAGGTAGCCTTCCACAAGCTTCCCACAATAAGTTGGGTGAAGTTTGGCCCATTCCTCCTGACAGAACTGGTGTAACTGAGTCAGGTTTGTAGGCCTCCTTGCTCGCACATGCTTTTTCAGTTCTGCCCACAAATTTTCTATAGGATTGAGGTCAGGGCTTTGTGATGGCCACTCCAATAACTTGACTTTGTTGTCCTTAAGCCATTTTGCCACAACTTTGGAAGTATGCTTGGGGTCATTGTCCATTTGGAATACCCATGTGTGACCAAGCTTTAACTTCCTGACTGATGTCTTGAGATGTTGCTTCAATATATCCACATAATTTTCCTTCCTCATGATGTCATCTATTTTGTGAAGTGCACCAGACCCTCCTGCAGCAAAGCACCCCCACAACATGATGCTGCCACCCCCGTGCATCACGGTTGGGATGGTGTTCTTCAGCTTGCAAGCCTTTTATGGCGGTTTTGGAGCAGTGGCTTCTTCCTTGCTGAGGGGCCTTTCAGGTTATGTCCATATTGGACTTGTATTACTGTGGATATAGTTACTTTTGTACCCGTTTCCTCCAGCATCTTCATAAGGTCCTTTGCTTTGCTGATTGATTTGCACTTTTCACACCAAAGTAAGTTCATCTCTAGAAGACAGAACGCGTCTCCTTCCTGAGCGGTATGACGGCTGCGTGGTCCCATGGTGTTTATACTTGCGTACTATTGTTTGTACAGATGAACGTGGTACCTTCAGGCGTTTGGAAATTGCTCCCAAGGATGAACCAGACTTGTGGAGGTCTACAATTTTGGGCTGATTTCTTTGGATTTTCCCATGATGTTGAGCAAAGAGGCACTGAGTTTGAAGGTAGGCCTTGAAATACATCCACAGGTACACCTCCAATTGACTCAAATGATGTAAATTAGCCTATCAGAAGCTTCTAAAGCCATGACATAATTTTCTGGATTTGTCCAAGCTGTTTAAAGGCACAGTCAACTTAGTGTATGTAAACTTCTGACCCACTGGAATTGTGATATAGTGAATTATAAGTGAATTAATCGGTCTGTAAACAATTGTTGGAAGAATTACTTGTGTCATGCACAAAGTAGATGTCCTAACCGACTTGCCAAAACTATAGTTTGTTAACATGAAATCTGTGGAGTGGTTGAAAAATGAGTTTTAATGACTTCAACCTAAGTGTATGTAAACTTCTGACTTCAAGTGGCAGTGGTCTAAGACACTGCATCTCAGTGCTAGAGGCGTCACTACAGACAACCCAAGTTCGAATCCAGACTGTATCACAACCTGCAGTGATTGGGAGTCCCATAGGGCGGCGCACAATTGGCCCAGTGTCGTCTGAGTTTGGCCGGTGAAGGCTGTCATTGTAAATAAGAATTTGTTCTTAACTGACTTGCCTAGTTAAATAAAAGGTTAAATAAACAAACTAAATACTACAAGTGTACCAACTTAACTCGTATGTTGTATTACGTTAGGTGTTTATTAGATCATGTGGTGTATGTTGTAGATACGTTAACCAGCTACCAGTACACGTTCTTGCACGCAACCACAACAACCCTCCATGTGCAAAATCCTGACCCTCGTGCCTAAACCTGGAAGTGGACTTACACATCTCTGAAAGTCTTCTTTAGGCCAGTGGAGGGCACAACAACTCTACGTTGTGTATCAAGCTTCACTAATTTATGATGGTGGAGGTTAAAAAAACCATTGCGCATGTACACTAAGCTTCTCCGACCGCCATCCAGTGGGATAATCGTCTCCTTCTTTGGAGAAAACGTGGCGTGCCTGCCTGCCTATGCATTGGATTTGATTATATTTGTATTTCGGTGCCTGGTATGGACTCTCAAAAAGTAAGTACACCCGGCGTATCATGAACTGATATCGATTCTGATTGGCAACATTGTATACAGCTTTGAAGCTGCACCGTTAGTTGATGTGATAGTTGTGTGTAACTGGACGATCTGTGAACAATCCAAAGGATTTCCAACATTAGTTCAACATTCCGTTATTTTGTGTGAATGAACAATATTCAGCTTTCAGGAGTGGAAACATTTTAACATTCGCACTGCATATGTTGACCTGGGAACTATAACTTTTCTGATCTGTCTCTTTCGAACCTTTCCTTCATCTCGGTATTCATTCTACGCCTTGCTTCTATTCACATCTTTCCTGGAACAACTCAACCCTTTCAATGATTTGACACGTTGATATTGTTATAGAATATGATTGGTGCACTTCTGTAAAGTAATTAACTCCCTACTTGCTAGTATGGCTTTGCGAGTTTGACAGTCACAGCAGCTGTCAAAGTCTTTATTGTATAGATCTGTGTTTGCTATTTGTTTATTTGCCTGCCTGTATATCAGACAGTCTGTTATTGCAACAACTAACCTACACAACAACATGATGACTAAATAAGGTCATTGCAGTGGTCAGGTTTTCATGGTCATGCATCTCAGAACATGATCAAATTCATCATCCTGAAAAGAAGCATCCGATATGTTTTGAAATGTCACAGACAAAGTGACTGTAGCAACCAGAGGAGCTTATCTTTTGGCTTTGTTTGTTATCAGTGTTACTAGGGTGTGACTTTCAAACATTAAAAATATGTGACTCTTCTCCTTTGTACCTGATAAAGGGAGGGAGTGCATTAAAATGAGAGAGTTTAGCCTTTAGCATGTGTTGTCAATCTAAGCTACTTCTAAGTCTATTACTCAGTCAGAGGGAGAGAGGTCACACCAGTGGTACATGTCTATGAGAGAGAGAAAGAGAAAGAAAGAGAGAGAGAGAGAGAGAGAGAGCGAGAGAAAAAGAGAAAGAAAGAGAGAGAGAGAGAGAGAGAGAGAGAGAGAGAGAGAGCCAAAGGATCACTTAGATCTTCAGCACAGATTCTGTCAGACTTTGGCCCTGACAGTAAATCTCAGTAAGACAGGAGACCCTATCAGCTGAACATAACAGTATGAAGGGATGACAGTAGCAGGAGACCCTATGAGCTGAACATAACAGTATGAAGGGATGACAGTAGCAGGAGACCCTATGAGCTGAACATAACAGTATGAAGGGATGACAGTAGCAGGAGACCCTATCAGCTGAACATAACAGTATGAAGGGATGACAGTAGCAGGAGACCCTATGAGCTGAACATAACAGTATGAAGGGATGACAGTAGCAGGAGACCCTATGAGCTGAACATAACAGTATGAAGGGATGACAGTAGCAGGAGACCCTATGAGCTGAACATAACAGTATGAAGGGATGACAGTAGCAGGAGACCCTATGAGCTGAACATAACAGTATGAAGGGATGACAGTAGCAGGAGACCCTATGAGCTGAACATAACAGTCTGCCAGTGGAAGGGATGACAGTAGCAGGAGACTGTAGTTTGTGCCTACTATGAGTTCCCATTGTAGCTCATTAAATTGCAGTAATACCGTTACAGATTTGGTATCAGAATTACCTTTACTTGTTACTTCTGATAACTTCCTTTATCCTCCTCATGAAGGAGAGACATTAGAAAATATCTTCAAGATACAGTATATGTGTTTCTTAAACTTACAGAAGGAAAATAATTTCTCCAAATGTAAATATAAGTGTTGCTATTAGTTGTCAGGTGTCTTCAACATGATTGTGTTTAGATGTATTTCTAATACGTTTTAAGACTTTTTCTGGTTGATGTTTTTTCTGAGACTCATTTTCCTTCTATTTCACCAGGAATCTAAGCCATTACTTCTGCCTAATTTTTAACATTATATATGGTTGAAAAATATATCTATGCATTAATTTCCCCATAATATAAACTCTTAGTTTCAGTTGACACCTGATCCCAGCGGTGTAAAGTACTTCAATAAAAATACGTTAAAGTACACAAGTAGTTTTTTGGTGTATTTGTACTTTACTTGACTATTTATATTCATGGCAACTTTTCCTTTTACTTCACTACATTCCTAAAGAATATAATATTATTTTTACTCCATACATTTTCCCTGACACCCAAAAGTACTTGTTACATTTTGACAGGAAAATGGTCCAATTCCCAGACTTATCAAGAGAACATCCCTGGTCATCCGTACTGACTCTGATCGGGCCGACTCACTGCGGCCCTGGCTATCTGTCAATAAAAAAAACAAGAACATTCCGCTGTCTGGTTTGCTTAATTTAAGGAAGTTGAAATTATTTATACTTTTACTTTTGATACTTAAGTACATTTTAAAGCCAAATACTTTGACTTTTTCCCAAGTAGTATTTTACTGGGTGACTTTTACTTGAGTCATTTTCTATTAAGGTATCTTTACTTTTACTCAAGTAGGACAATTGGGTATTTTTTCCACCACTGCTGATATGCTCCTATGAACCTCACATGTTGGTGCTCATGGGTCATTTTACATGGAAATGACCCCAGTGCACTATATAAGAAAATCACCCAGGCACTGCGTTGGTGCCAGATACCCACCCACATACAGACACAAAGACCATGTTCCATTCCCAGGCAGTCCAAGTAGAGAGCAGAGCAGTTGTGATGTTTCAGCATGACTTATTATGTAGGCCATTCACAACCAGCCTTTAGGGTGATTGCATCATGATGTGGGTTACTGAATATGACTCTATATAAAAACACAGGAAAATTAGGCTAAATGTATACATGTGTAGCCTGGACTATGTGTGGCCATAGTTCAACAGAAGGCATGTTGGCTCTCTACACACAGCACCAGGAATAGGTGCATGTGCTGATCCTGAATCTGGCACTAGCAGCCCGTCCAGAAACACTGGCAGCCCTGGAAGTGCCCTGGCTCTGTGGCTGGGTGCCATGGTAGAGATTGGCTCATACATTGTCTCTGTCTCGCACTGAAGATCTGTAACTGACAGGACATTTTGGTTCATAAATCTGTATGGACAAAACAGTGGACGTGGGGTCCAGACCTAGGTCTTATACTAGTATAGTACCTGATAATACGTTGTTAGTTGTCTTCTGCATCACACTAGTCTGGCAAAACCTATTGTAAGCCTGCTGTGTAGATTCTGACTTCTGATGTGGGTAAGGAAGTCACAGTCCCATTTATTTCTATTCCTGAAGCAGAGCAGGAGACCAAGAGGACAGTTAGTCAGTTAGTCAGGGTCCTGAACAGAGGGAGGTTAGAATTGGTCAAAAGTGAACTTCTAACATGGAAACAAACCTGACAAGCAATTTGAACATGTGATTGATTGGCATGAACTCCAATAGAATGAACTTGCTAAACAGCTAGCACATCAGAGGTGGCTGCCTATAGACATTTGATTTGATTTGATTTATGCCAGTGTGTATTTTTTTGTATTTTACCCTCTTTTTCTCCCAACTCCCCAACGGGCTCGGGAGAGGTGAAGGTGGCGTCATGAGTCCTCCGAAACATGACCCGCCTAGCCACGCTCCTTAACACCCGCCAGTTCAACCCGGAAGCCAGCCGAACCAATGTGTTCGGAGGAAACGGAGGAAACACCGTTCAACTGGCGACTGGGGTCAGCCCGCAGTCACCCGGCCTGCCACAAGGAGTCGCTAGAGCGCGATGAGCCAAGTAAAGACTCCCCGGCTAAACCCTCCCCTGACCCGGATGACGCTGGGCCACTTGTGCGCCGTCCTATGGGACACCCGGCCACTGCCGGTTGTGGCACAGCCCGGGAATGAACCCGGGTCTGTAGTAACGCCTCTAGCACTGTGATGCAGTGCCTTAGACCGCCACTACGGAGGCCCAGGCCAATGTATTGATGGATTGCAGAAATCTTTGCATATAACATATGCATAATGTGTCTTTTAGGAGGCCCTACAAAGGATAATTACCACGTTGGCCAATAAAAATGAGGAGCTCCATAACTTAATAGAAACACTTAGCCACTCTCTGGCTGGTGTCCAGGTAAGACATAAAAAATAACTCTAAATTCATTTAATTACGTTAAACATAACATGAAGCAATATTAACTGTGAAATCACAAACTTGTACAGTAATTTACATTTGCCAAATATGTTAATCAATCAAATCAGATATGAATCAAATATGAAATCTATAGTGAGGCAGACATGTGGTTCTGGGTACAGAGATGGATCAATATGTGTGATTGTGACAGGTGAACTCTACACAAGTAGTGTCAGACCTGGAGGAGGAGTTTGACACGTTATTCACCGTCCTGGTTGAGATGAAGGAGAGCATGACCAACACCATCAAACAGGAGGGGGCCAAGAAGGCACAGGAACTCCAGGTACCTGACCCCTGACCCCTAACCCCTGACCACTAACCCAACACCATCAACCAGCAGGGGGCCAAGAAGGCACAGGAACTCCAGGTACCTGACCCCTGTCCCCAAACCCCTGACCACTAACCCACCACCATCAACCAGCAGGGGGCCAAGAAGGCACAGGAACTCCAGGTACCTGACCCCTGACCCCTAACCCCTGACCACTAACCCAACACCATCAAACAGGAGGGGGCCAAGAAGGCACAGGAACTCCAGGTACCTGACCCCTGACCCCTAACCCCTGACCACTAACCCAACACCATCAACCAGCAGGGGGCCAAGAAGGCACAGGAACTCCAGGTACCTGACCCCTGACCCCTAACCCCTGACCACTAAGGCTCACGAGCTACAGGTATCAACAGACATCCTACTACTGTATCAAACCCCAGTGACATCCTACACATAGAGGATTTGTCTCTTATGTACAGTCGTGAATGTAATGCCTGGGAGCCCCCTTTGACGTGTGTGAGCGTCTGGCGACGGCCCTGGTGTGCGTCTAACATAATACATTACATGAATAGAATACAGAACACATAATATAACATAATACATTACATTAATAGAATACAGAACACATAATATAACATAATACATTACATTAATAGAATACAGAACACATAATATAACATAATACATTACATTAATAGAATACAGAACACATAATATAACATAATACATTACATTAATAGAATACAGAACACATAATATAACATAATACATTACATGAATAGAATACAGAACACATAATATAACATAATACATTACATTAATAGAATACAGAACACATAATATAACATAATACATTACATTAATAGAATACAGAACACATAATATAACATAATACATTACATGAATAGAATACAGAACACATAATATAACATAATACATTACATTAATAGAATACAGAACACATAATATAACATAATACATTACATGAATAGAATACAGAACACATAATATAACATAATACATTACATGAATAGAATACAGAACACTTGAAACATCGCAGGACATTTTTCATGATGGAAATTGAAATGTTAAAGTCCGATTGTTAAAGAGACTTTTTAGGGGAAAACATTTAAGAACTACAGTTATTGCTCTTAACTCCTAAAATGATCTTCCATCATGTTGTTGTAGTGCCTCCATACACCCCTCTCTCAGACTGTGGTAGTGCCTCCATACACCCCTCTCTCAGACTGTTGTAGTGCCTCCATACACCCCTCTCTCAGACTGTTGTAGTGCCTCCATACACCCCTCTCTCAGACTGTTGTAGTGCCTCCATACACCCCTCTCTCAGACTGTTGTAGTGCCTCCATACACCCCTCTCTCAGACTGTTGTAGTGCCTCCATACACCCCTCTCTGGCTGTTGTAGTGCCTCCATACACCCCTCTCTCAGACTGTTGTAGTGCCTCCATACACCCCTCTCTGACTGTTGTAGTGCCTCCATACACCCCTCTCTGACTGTTGTAGTGTCTCCATACACCCCTCTCTCAGACTGTTGTAGTGTCTCCATACACCCCTCTCTGACTGTTGTAGTGCCTCCATACACCCCTCTCTGACTGTTGTAGTGCCTCCATACACCCCTCTCTCTGACTGTTGTAGTGCCTCCATACACCCCTCTCTGACTGTTGTAGTGCCTACATACACCCCTCTCTCTGACTGTTGTAGTGCCTCCATACACCCCTCTCTCAGACTGTTGTAGTGCCTCCATACACCCCTCTCTGACTGTTGTAGTGCCTCCATACACCCCTCTCTCAGACTGTTGTAGTGCCTCCATACACCCCTCTCTCAGACTGTTGTAGTGCCTCCATACACCCCTCTCTCAGACTGTTGTAGTGCCTCCATACACCCCTCTCTCAGACTGTTGTAGTGTCTCCATACACCCCCCTCTCAGACTGTTGTAGTGCCTCCATACACCCCTCTCTCAGACTGTTGTAGTGTCTCCATACACCCCTCTCTCAGACTGTTGTAGTGTCTCCATACACCCCCCTCTCAGACTGTTGTAGTGCCTCCATACACCCCTCTCTCAGACTGTTGTAGTGTCTCCATACACCCCCCTCTCAGACTGTTGTAGTGTCTCCATACACCCCCCTCTCAGACTGTTGTAGAGCCTCCATACACCCCTCTCTCAGACTGTTGTAGTGCCTCCATACACCCCTCTCTGACTGTTGTAGTGCCTCCATACACCCCTCTCTCAGACTGTTGTAGTGCCTCCATACACCCCTCTCTGACTGTTGTAGTGCCTCCATACACCCCTCTCTGACTGTTGTAGTGTCTCCATACACCCCTCTCTCAGACTGTTGTAGTGTCTCCATACACCCCTCTCTGACTGTTGTAGTGTCTCCATACACCCCTCTCTGACTGTTGTAGTGCCTCCATACACCCCTCTCTGACTGTTGTAGTGCCTCCATACACCCCTCTCTCTGACTGTTGTAGTGCCTCCATACACCCCTCTCTGACTGTTGTAGTGCCTCCATACACCCCTCTCTCTGACTGTTGTAGTGCCTCCATACACCCCTCTCTCAGACTGTTGTAGTGCCTCCATACACCCCTCTCTCAGACTGTTGTAGTGTCTCCATACACCCCCCTCTCAGACTGTTGTAGTGCCTCCATACACCCCTCTCTCAGACTGTTGTAGTGTCTCCATACACCCCTCTCTCAGACTGTTGTAGTGTCTCCATACACCCCCCTCTCAGACTGTTGTAGTGCCTCCATACACCCCTCTCTCAGACTGTTGTAGTGTCTCCATACACCCCCCTCTCAGACTGTTGTAGTGTCTCCATACACCCCCCTCTCAGACTGTTGTAGAGCCTCCATACACCCCTCTCTCAGACTGTTGTAGTGCCTCCATACACCCCTCTCTGACTGTTGTAGTGCCTCCATACACCCCTCTCTCAGACTGTTGTAGTGCCTCCATACACCCCTCTCTCTGACTGTTGTAGTGCCTCCATACACCCCTCTCTCTGACTGTTGTAGTGCCTCCATACACCCCTCTCTGACAGCCTGGGGTTTGTGTGATGTCATCGGGCTGCTATTGTAGTCCTCTGGCCAACTCTCTAAGTTCATTGAGCAGGAACAAAAAGTGTCTGAAATTACCCCCAGATATGAGGTTACCAATTGTCCCTCTTTGTAGGGTGAGCACGACATGGTATTCTGTTTCCCATTAGATCAAGCTCACTTCACACACAGTATCAACTCACATACTCATGTCGCATCATGTGACTCAGGAAAACATATATTTTCATCAGTTTAATGAATAACATACACCTGTCCAGATGGAATATGTTCATGGTATTGTGTCTTAAAGGCCCAGTACAGTCAAAATGCAGTTTTTCCTGTGTTTTACAGTATATCATCTTGTACAACAGCTGATGAAACTAACACTATAAAGGTGTGAAACCATGTTAACAGTGTTATTTCCTGATAGTTTCTTGTTGAAAATACAATCTACACAGGTTTGCATGGGTGGGAGTTTTGGCTTTCCATGGTGACATCACCATGTGGTAAATTGGTTAATAGACCAATAAGAAAGAGAGTTCCAAACCTCTCTGCCAATAACAGCTAGTTTTCAGTTGTCCCCTCCCCACTCAGACCACTCCCAGACAGTCCTGGCAAAATTCTTGCTTGAGAAATAGTTTTTAGCAAAAAAGCAATTTTTGCCCATTTTAATGTAAATATATTACATAGATAGATAGATAGATAGATAGATAGATAGATAGATAGATAGATAGATAGGTACTTTATTGATCCCCCGGGGGGGAAATTTCATTGAGTAAGGTATTTAAATGTTACCCACAAATGATTTAATATTGATTTAAAAACAGATGCATTGGGCCTAAAAACTCAAACTGAATGTGCTGTAACAGCCCAATATTTCAAATGTTTTCTTTGTTCCGTAGAATCAACTGACACAGAGCAGCAGTGCCTTGGAGAGTGCAGAGGAGCTGCTGGAGTTTTCCAACAATGCTCTGGATATCGAAGACGAGGATGAGTTTACTAAGGTAGAGGCTGCTGTATCATACAGGATGTGGTGTGAAACAACAGGATCCCATTGTCTGTCTGGGCCTTAGACATGAAGATTATTTGAATGTGATCAGCTGACAAGGGATACCAGGAAGTTGATAAAGGTCACGTTGAATGCTGCTGGGTAACATGAGTCAGGAAAATGTTGGGTAGATTGTAGTCTGTTGGTCACATCCAGCTAAATGTTGGGTAGATTGTAGTCTGTTGGTCTCATCCAGCTAAATGTTGGCTAGATTGTAGTCTGTTGGTCTCATCCAGCTAAATGTTGGGTAGATTGTAGTCTGTTGGTCTCATCCAGCTAAATGTTGGCTAGATTGTAGTCTGTTGGTCTCATCCAGCTAAATTTGGTAGAATGTAGTCTGTTGGTCTCATCCAGCTAAATTTGGTAGATTGTAGTATGTTGGTCTCATCCAGCTAAATGTTGGGTAGATTGTAGTCTGTTGGTCTCATCCAGCTAAATGTTGGTAGATTGTAGTCTGTTGGTCTCATCCAGCTAAATTTGGTAGATTGTAGTCTGTTGGTCTCATCCAGCTAAATGTTGGGTAGATTGTAGTCTGTTGGTCTCATCCAGCTAAATTTGGTAGATTGTAGTCTGTTGGTCTCATCCAGCTAAATGTTGGTAGATTGTAGTCTGTTGGTCTCATCCAGCTAAATGTTGGTAGATTGTAGTCTGTTGGTCTCATCCAGCTAAATGTTGGGTAGATTGTAGTCTGTTGGTCTCATCCAGCTAAATGTTGGGTAGATTGTAGTCTGTTGGTCTCATCCAGCTAAATGTTGGGTAGATTGTAGTCTGTTGGTCTCATCCAGCTAAATGTTGGTAGATTGTAGTCTGTTGGTCTCATCCAGCTAAATGTTGGGTAGATTGTAGTCTGTTGGTCTCATCCAGCTAAATGTTGCGTAGATTGTAGTCTGTTGGTCTCATCCAGCTAAATTTGGTAGATTGTAGTCTGTTGGTCTCATCCAGCTAAATGTTGGGTAGATTGTAGTCTGTTGGTCTCATCCAGCTAAATTTGGTAGATTGTAGTCTGTTGGTCTCATCCAGCTAAATGTTGGGTAGATTGTAGTCTGTTGGTCTCATCCAGCTAAATTTGGTAGATTGTAGTCTGTTCGTCTCATCCAGCTAAATGTTGGTAGTTTGTAGTCTGTTGGTCTCATCCAGCTAAATGTTGGGTAGATTGTAGTCTGTTGGTCTCATCCAGCTAAATTTGTTAGATTGTAGTCTGTTCGTCTCATCCAGCTAAATGTTGGTAGATTGTAGTCTGTTGGTCTCATCCAGCTAAATGTTGGTAGATTGTAGTCTGTTGGTCTCATCCAGCTAAATGTTGGGTAGATTGTAGTCTGTTGGTCTCATCCAGCTAAATGTTGGTAGATTGTAGTCTGTTGGTCTCATCCAGCTAAATGTTGGGTAGATTGTAGTCTGTTGGTCTCATCCAGCTAAATGTTGGGTAGATTGTAGTCTGTTCGTCTCATCCAGCTAAATTTGGTAGATTGTAGTCTGTTGGTCTCATCCAGCTAAATGTTGGGTAGATTGTAGTCTTTGGTCTCATCCAGCTAAATTTGGTAGATTGTAGTCTGTTGGTCTCATCCAGCTAAATGTTGGGTAGGTTGTAGTCTGTTGGTCTCATCCAGCTAAATTTGGTAGATTGTAGTCTGTTGGTCTCATCCAGCTAAATGTTGGTAGATTGTAGTCTGTTGGTCTCATCCAGCTAAATTTGGTAGATTGTAGTCTGTTGGTCTCATCCAGCTAAATTTGGTAGATTGTAGTCTGTTGGTCTCATCCAGCTAAATGTTGGTAGATTGTAGTCTGTTGGTCTCATCCAGCTAAATGTTGGTAGATTGTAGTCTGTTGGTATCATCCAGCTAAATGTTGGGTAGATTGTAGTCTGTTGGTCTCATCCAGCTAAATTTGGTAGATTGTAGTCTGTTGGTCTCATCCAGCTAAATAGTTTTGATAGTTTTAAAATGAATGGAAGTGAATTATAACTTTTTTTTAACAAGCTTAAAATGTAATTCTAAAGGTGACCTTTTCTCCTAAACTAACTAACAAACAAACATTATTTTCCCTCAATTTCCTATAATATATTTTCAGAACCTGACAGCGTTTTAACAACATTAAGTCTTATTCAAATCTGTTCATATACACTTTTTTTTTTTTTTTTTACATTTTCTGACAAGTGAGCACCACGTCATTTTCACATTTTCATAAATTCATAGAACGTTTGGGAGTGACGAAGAGTAAGGCGTTTGTGAAAACGATAGCAATATAGAACGGGAAAGCGGCCGTGCTTTTGGACAATTAATAGACACTGCAGTAAATAAAACCTAATAAAAACAGTTTATGCAGACCAGTGTGCCATAGCCAATAAGAGCTGCAGTAGGCCTATATGCAAATAAGCCACGGTCCTGCCATCATTCACTTTGAACTGGACTGTGGATTTACAGGCAGTAAGTAACAACCGCATGACTTTAGCCACAAAATACACCTGAATGGATTTCTGCAAATATGTAAATACCACTGGAGTCCTCTTACATTTGGGAACATTACAGTCTTATTAATCAAACAACCATGAAAAGGTAGTCTCTCTCTCCCTCAGTTATGCATATCAACAACAACAAGGTCAACAAATAATGCTAACCAGAGCAAGATGAGTTAAAATCTAAACTAGGGAACGATAGATAAACCCTCTTAAACTTTTTCAGCTAGTTGGTCATCAAAATGTCACTGATAACCGATGGGGAATGGTAGACTGCTCGTCCTTCTGCAGCTTGCCTCCAAACGCATGCTTGTCCCAGCGTTCGTTCGTAAATTGCCTCCAGTGTGTTCGAGTGCTCTCTGCGTTCGTAAATTCAGAGCGTTGTCAGACTGTCTGTAAATTCAGAGCGTTGTCAGACTGTCTGTAAATTCAGAGCGTTGTCAGACTGTCTGTAAATTCAGAGCGCATAATGCAATCTTGACACGGGACGCTCTGGCCGAGGAGCAGGGTGGATCCGAGCATTCCTCACAATGGCAGTCAAGCACTCAAGCTAACTGGCTAAAGTTGGCTAGCTACTTCCAGACACAAATGAGAGAACACCTCACTGGTTTTGCTGTTTTCATGTTATCTGTTGTGTTGCTGACTGTAACTGTGCTGCTGGCAACAATTTGACTCTATTTCCCTACGTTTATTGACACCGGACATATTTTTTGAATACGTCTTATAAAGTTGGTTTTGCAGCATAAACTGGGAATTTGTATATTTTTGACTGGTATTATGATTGTCTGTTTGTTTCATATCTGCAAAGTAGTTAAAACACTGTCAGTTCCACTTTAACTAATGTTTACATCCAAAGTCATGCTGCTTTTTCTGTGTGATGTTGATCACCATGCTCTCCTCAGCTTCCTCAGCTTCCCACTGTGTGTGTGCGTGAGTGCAAGGGCCTGCCTGTCTGTGTGCCTGTCTGTGTGCCTGCCTGCCTGTGTGCCTGCCTGCATGTCTGCCTGCCTGTGTGCCTGCCTGCATGTCTGCCTGCCTGTGTGCATGCCTGCCTGTCTGCCTGCCTGCCTGTGTGCAGGCCTGTGTGTCTGCCTGCCTGTGTGCATGCCTGCCTGTCTGCCTGCCTGTGTGCAGGCCTGTGTGTCTGCCTGCCTGTGTGCATGCCTGCCTGCCTGCCTGCCTGCCTGTCTGCCTGCCTGTGTGCATGCCTGTGTGTCTGTGTTGTCAGACTGTCTGTAAATTCAGAGCGTTGTCAGACTGTCTGTAAATTCAGAGCGCATAATGCAATCTTGACACGGGACGCTCTGGCCGAGGAGCAGGGTGGTATTATGAGCATTGGTATTAGAACATTGCTGCATGCCCACCAAATTTCACCTGCATGGCTGTACTAACCAATGGTTCCTCTCCCTCTCCCTCTCCCTCTCCTCTCCTCTCCTCTCCTCTCCTCTCCTCTCCTCTCCTCTCCTCTCCTCTCCTCTCCTCTCCTCTCCTCTCCTCTCCTCTCCTCTCCTCTCCTCTCCTCTCCTCTCCTCTCCTCTCCTCTCCTCTCCTCTCTCTCCCCTCTCTTCTCCTCTTCTTCCAAGGCTGCCAAGCAGATCAAAGATAGGTAGGTATACTCTTCCCTTCTCTAGTCTGTGGACATGCCAGTTTAGACAGACAGACAGACAGACAGACAGACAGACAGACAGACAGACAGACAGACAGACAGACAGATTTTAGTAGATTTATTTGGTCTTGTTTTTTGGGGCTTTACTGACAAAATATGTTGTAGTAAAATTTTTGTTGTTTTCATCTGCATGTACTCAGTAGTCCAACATCAGTGAACTGAAAGTAACATGTACTTAACCTACATGTAGTTGCTAATGTCATGTGGTTACATATCATGTGGTTACATGTCATGTGTGTCTATGCGTGTGTTTCTCTGTGTGTTAGCTAGAGGGTGGTCTGAAAGACAACACACACCAGAACAATGGATGGCCAAGTACAGCCGAGCGCCGCTGACCAGAATATATATAGAATTATTAAAAACAGCATCATTGGCACCCAGAAGGTGTTCCCAATAACACCCTGTGGTCACAGCAATGGAACGGCTTCCTTCTGGGCTCACTGTACCTTGTTCCTCCCTGCAGGGTGACCATGGCCCCAGCCTTCAGACTGACCATGAAGCCCAAGGCCACAGACAACATGAACCATCTGATGGTGGACTTCACCCAGGAGAGACAGCTCCTCCAGAACCTCAAGTTCCTGCCTGGTACGTGATGAGACTGGCTGCCGTCCCAAATGACAGCCGGTTTCCTATATAGTGCACCACTTTTGACCAGTGCCCCTTGTCAAAAGGCCCCTGGTCTCACCAAAACACTCCCTTTTTCTTCTTGGCACTGATTTTAATGTTAGTAGCTATTTTGAACTGCAAGAGCATCTGCTAAATGACTGTGTAATGTAAAATGTAAAAGTAGTGCTCTGTATAGGGAAAAAGGTGCCATTTGAGACGTAGCCCTTGTGATTCTGTAATGACATAATAATGATATGTCTGTCTGTAGTGGATGTGGTAACAGTACATCAGTGTTAACTCGCTGACATTTAAAACCATCCAATCTGGCAACATTATCTCTTTATTATTGAGATTACATTTGTACGGAAAAGATTGCTAATATTTGCATTATTGGCCTACCGAGTGGCGCAGTGGTCTAAGGTACTACATCGCAGTGCGTTGATGGTCGCAGCCGGCCGCGACCAGGAGACTTTTGAGGCGACGCACAATTGGCCAAGCATCGGGTTAGGGGGGGGTTTGTCCGGCCGGGATGTCCTTGTCCCATCGCACTGTAGTGACTCCTGTGGCGGGCCGGGCGCATGCACGCTCACATGGTCGCCAGGTGTACGGTGTTTCCTTCGACACATTGGTGCGACTGACTTCCGGGTTAAGCATGCATTGTGTCAAGAAGCAGTGCGGCTTGGCGGGTTGTGTTTCGGAGGTCACGTGTATGTGACCAATACATTTGATTTGATTTCGATATGACAATTTGGGAGAAAAAGGGGTAAAAATAATATTTTCATTATTCTAATTCTGTTTTAGAAATGTCATATAGCCTGGTTGAGTATCTTGCATAATTAGTCTACCTTTGATTCAGACAGACAGACAGACAGACAGACAGACAAGATCTGTCAGTCAGAGGGATGAATGGACAGACAGACAGACAGACAGACAGACAGACAGACAGACAGACAGACAGACAGACAGACAGACAGACAGACAGACAGACAGACAGACAGACAAGATCTCAGTCAGTCAGAGGGAGGAATGGACAGACAGATCTCAGGGAGCACCAAGCCTCATCTTTATAGGGTTATAATGACTGGCCCTCCTATTGGATTATTGGGGATTTCTGTGCTGCTCAGATCCAGGATCAGCTGATCCCCCCCCCCCCCTCTCTTCCCAGCGTTGTGTCATACAGGGTCCCTAAGGCACTGCACCAGCGCTCAACCCCAGATGATGCACTGAGCACTGCACTAAATATTACTCTTGACTGAGCTAGCACTGGATGCTAACCCCCAGGGTCAGAGCTAGCCGCTCAACAAAGGCTAAAAATAACCCTGAACGAACCTGGGCAGTAGTCAGTCCCTCCATATACTACTGTTGAAATGTGCTGTATGGTTGTATGGCTCTATGGTTGTATAGCTACATGGTTGTATGGCTGTATGGTTGTATAGCTACATGGCTGTATGGCTGTATGGTTGTATAGCTACATGGTTGTATGGCTGTATGGTTGTATAGCTACATGGTTGTATGGTTGTATGGTTGTATAGCTACATGGTTGTATGGTTGTATAGCTACATGGCTGTATGGTTGTATAGCTACATGGTTGTATGGCTGTATGGTTGTATAGCTACATGGTTGTATGGCTGTATGGTTGTATAGCTACATGGTTGTATGGCTGTATGGTTGTACAGTGACTGGGTTACTAGTAGCTTGAGAAGCGAGAGAACAGCTTGTGTAGCTTCTAAAGCTTGAGGACAAATCCTTCTCAAGCTGACCGTTGTCTGTGTGTGTGTTTGCATCAGCTTGGCTGTATACATTGTTGTGGACCTAGAGAAGCTTTGAGGGCAATCGGTCAGAGGAGTGGCTAGACTAGAGAACTGCTTGAATCAGTCAGAGGAGTGGCTAGACTAGAGAACTGCTTGAATCAGTCAGAGGAGTGGCTAGACTAGAGAACTGCTTGAATCAGTCAGAGGAGTGGCTAGACTAGAGAACTGCTTGAATCAGTCAGAGGAGTGGCTAGACTAGAGAACTGCTTGAATCAGTCAGAGGAGTGGCTAGACTAGAGAACTGCTTGAATCAGTCAGAGGAGTGGCTAGACTAGAGAACTGCTTGAATCGGTCAGAGGAGTGGCTAGACTAGAGAACTGCTTGAATCGGACATCCTTTACAAGCGTGTGTGTGTGTGTGTGTGTGTACATTTTACTATACTTGTGAGGCTGCTATGTATGGAGCCTCCTGCGTTGTCTTGGCTGTGTGCTTAAGGTCGTTGTCCTGTTGGAAGGTGAACCTTCGCCCCAGTCTGAGGTCCTGAGCGCTCTGGAGCAGGTTTTCATCAAGGATCTCTTATTACTTTGCTCTGTTCATCTTTCCCTCAATCCTGACTAGTCTCCCAGTCCCTGCCCCTGAAAAATGTCCCCATGGAGGGCTGTAGGTAGGGCTATAGGGAGGGCTGTAGGGAGGGCTGTAGGGAGGGCTATAGAGAGGGCTGTAGGTAGGGAGGGCTATAGGGAGGGCTGTAGGGAGGGCTATAGAGAGGGCTGTAGGTAGGGAGGGCTATAGGTAGGGAGGGCTATAGGTAGGGAGGGCTGTAGGGAGGGCTGTAGGGAGGGCTGTAGGGAGGGCTATAGAGAGGGCTATAGGGAGGGCTGTAGGGAGGGCTGTAGGGAGGGCTATAGGTAGGGAGGGCTATAGGTAGGGAGGGCTATAGGGAGGGCTATAGGGAGGGCTGTAGGGAGGGCTGTAGGGAGGGCTATAGGGAGGGCTATAGAGAGGGCTGTAGGGAGGGCTATAGGTAGGGAGGGCTATAGGTAGGGAGGGCTATAGGGAGGGCTGTAGGGAGGGCTGTAGGTAGGGAGGGCTATAGGGAGGGCTATAGGGAGGGCTATAGAGAGGGCTGTAGGGAGGGCTGTAGGGAGGGCTATAGGGAGGGCTGTAGGGAGGGCTATAGAGAGGGCTGTAGGGAGGGCTGTAGGGAGGGCTATAGGTAGGGAGGGCTATAGGGAGGGCTATAGGGAGGGCTATAGGGAGGGCTGTAGGGAGGGCTGTAGGGAGGGCTATAGGGAGGGCTATAGGTAGGGAGGGCTATAGGGAGGGCTATAGAGAGGGCTGTAGGGAGGGCTGTAGGGAGGGCTGTAGGGAGGGCTGTAGGGAGGGCTATAGAGAGGGCTGTAGGGAGGGCTATAGAGAGGGCCGTAGGGAGGGCTGTAGGGAGGGCTATAGGTAGGGAGGGCTATAGGGAGGGCTATAGGGAGGGCTATAGAGAGGGCTATAGAGAGGGCTGTAGGGAGGGCTATAG
Source organism: Thymallus thymallus (assembly GCA_023634145.1). NCBI lineage: Eukaryota > Metazoa > Chordata > Actinopteri > Salmoniformes > Salmonidae > Thymallus > Thymallus thymallus. The sequence continues at coordinate 1,226,115 of CM042403.1, read as the reverse complement.
AGAGGGCTGTAGGGAGGGCTATAGGTAGGGAGGGCTATAGGGAGGGCTGTAGGGAGGGCTATAGGGAGGGCTATAGGGAGGGCTGTAGGGAGGGCTATAGGTAGGGAGGGCTATAGGGAGGGAGGGCTATAGGGAGGGCTATAGGGAGGGCTGTAGGGAGGGCTGTAGGGAGGGCTATAGGGAGGGAGGGCTATAGGGAGGGCTATAGAGAGGGCTGTAGGGAGGGCTATAGGTAGGGAGGGCTATAGGTAGGGAGGGCTATAGGGAGGGCTGTAGGGAGGGCTGTAGGGAGGGCTATAGGTAGGGAGGGCTATAGGTAGGGAGGGCTATAGGGAGGGCTATAGGGAGGGCTATAGGTAGGGAGGGCTATAGGGAGGGCTATAGAGAGGGCTGTAGGGAGGGCTATAGGGAGGGCTGTAGGGAGGGCTATAGAGAGGGCTGTAGGGAGGGCTATAGGGAGGGCTGTAGGGAGGGCTGTAGGGAGGGCTATAGGGAGGGCTATAGGGAGGGCTGTAGGGAGGGCTATAGGGAGGGCTATAGGGAGGGCTGTAGGGAGGGCTGTAGGGAGGGCTGTAGGGAGGGCTATAGGGAGGGCTGTAGGGAGGGCTGTAGGGAGGGCTATAGAGAGGGCTGTAGGGAGGGCTATAGGGAGGGCTGTAGGGAGGGCTATAGAGAGGGCTGTAGGGAGGGCTATAGGGAGGGCTGTAGGGAGGGCTATAGGGAGGGCTATAGAGAGGGCTATAGAGAGGGCTATAGAGAGGGCTGTAGGGAGGGCTATAGGTAGGGAGGGCTATAGGTAGGGAGGGCTATAGGGAGGGCTATAGGGAGGGCTATAGGGAGGGCTGTAGGGAGGGCTGTAGGGAGGGCTATAGGGAGGGCTGTAGGGAGGGCTATAGGTAGGGAGGGCTATAGGGAGGGCTGTAGGGAGGGCTGTAGGGAGGGCTATAGGTAGGGAGGGCTATAGGTAGGGAGGGCTATAGGTAGGGAGGGCTATAGGGAGGGCTATAGGGAGGGCTGTAGGGAGGGCTATAGAGAGGGCTGTAGGGAGGGCTATAGGGAGGGCTGTAGGGAGGGCTATAGGTAGGGAGGGCTATAGAGAGGGCTGTAGGGAGGGCTATAGGGAGGGCTGTAGGGAGGGCTGTAGGGAGGGCTATAGGTAGGGAGGGCTATAGGTAGGGAGGGCTATAGGTAGGGAGGGCTATAGGGAGGGCTGTAGAGAGGGCTGTAGGGAGGGCTGTAGAGAGGGCTGTAGGGAGGGCTGTAGGGAGGGCTATAGGTAGGGAGGGCTATAGGGAGGGCTGTAGAGAGGGCTGTAGAGAGGGCTGTAGGGAGGGCTGTAGGGAGGGCTATCCATTAACCATGGAGCTCTTTACCCAAATATGGCATATTAAATCATGCAATACTTTCCATGAATTAATATAAATTTCATAACCATAACTCTGCAGGTCAACAGGCAGCAAAACATATTACTTATGGATGCATTACAATATGGAAATAAACGTATTTCTCATCAGTAGTGTTCATGTGCACCTGAACATCGCATCCACTGGGAGGAATGTAAGTTACTGCATTTAAATATCAAACTGAAATGACACATAATTAGCCTTGTTCTCAATGAAGGGAAAGAACAATATACAGTATAACCTGAACACAAATACAAACGCATCAATTTCAAAGATTTTACTGAATTACAGTTCATATAAGAAAATCTGTCAGTTTTTTTATAAATGTATTAGGTCCTAATCTATGGATTTCCAATGACAGATAGATAGATAGATAGATAGATAGATAGATAGATAGATAGATAGATAGATAGATAGATAGATAGATAGATAGATAGATACTTTATTGATCCCCGGGGGGGAAATTTCATTGTCAAGCAGCTACAACAAAACACAGGGCAGGTGCAAAATGCCACAACGAAAGTACACACCTCTCCAAACTGTTAAGATCTTGTCCAGCTTTTAAAGATGCCTTCATCTATCTGTCATTCCAGTCCCCTGGGCCCCAGAGATGGAAGTAGGGGACTGTCTGGTGTTAGACAACACAGTATCCGTAGCCTGGAAGATGGCAGTGGAGGACAGCAAGATAGATCACTACATACTGGAGTACAGAAAGACCAACCACGAAGGACTGCCACGGATCAAAGACGAACGCTGCTGGGAGGTGGTGGATAACATCAAGACCACAGAATACTCACTGTCAGGTACGAAACGAGAGTAGGCCTACTTTAGCCTGGTCCCAGATCTGTTTGTGCCATCTTGCCAACTCCTATGGCCATTGTCATGCCAATTGGCAAGGCAGCACAGACAGATCTGGGACCAGGGGAAGACTGTACTGTCTTCATATAGCTTCCTGTGTTTTAAAACGTGAACAATCCATATAGCTTTGCTTCACCTAAACGTTTGTAACTTTATCAAAGTGTCAAAGCTTGTTTACCTACAGTACATTATGAACCAATGTGTGCTGTTCATCCTCCAGGTTTAAAGTTTGACTCCAAGTTCATCAACTTCCGGGTACGAGCTTGCAACAAGGCAGCAGCTGGAGAATACTCTGATCCAGTTACCCTGGAAACCAGAGGTAAGACTGTTAGTTACCCTGGAAACCAGAGGTAAGACTGTTAGTTACCCTGGAAACCAGAGGTAAGACTGTTAGTTACCCTGGAAACCAGAGGTAAGACTGTTAGTTACCCTGGAAACCAGAGGTAAGACTGTTAGTTACCCTGGAAACCAGAGGTAAGGCTGTTAGTTACCCTGGAAACCAGAGGTAAGGCTGTTAGTTACCCTGGAAACCAGAGGTAAGGCTGTTAGTTACCCTGGAAACCAGAGGTAAGGCTGTTAGTTACCCTGGAAACCAGAGGTAAGACTGTTAGTACCCTGGAAACCAGAGGTAAGACTGTTAGTTACCCTGGAAACCAGAGGTAAGACTGTTAGTTACCCTGGAAACCAGAGGTAAGACTGTTAGTTACCCTGGAAACCAGAGGTAAGACTGTTAGTTACCCTGGAAACCAGAGGTAAGACTGTTGGTTACCCTGGAAACCAGAGGTAAGACTGTTGGTTACCCTGGAAACCAGAGGTAAGACTGTTGGTTACCCTGGAAACCAGAGGTAAGACTGTTGGTTACCCTGGAAACCAGAGGTAAGACTGTTGGTTACCCTGGAAACCAGAGGTAAGACTGTTGGTTACCCTGGAAACCAGAGGTAAGACTGTTGGTTACCCTGGAAACCAGAGGTAAGACTGTTGGTTACCCTGGAAACCAGAGGTAAGACTGTTGGTTACCCTGGAAACCAGAGGTAAGACTGTTGGTTACCCTGGAAACCAGAGGTAAGACTGTTGGTTACCCTGGAAACCAGAGGTAAGACTGTTGGTTACCCTGGAAACCAGAGGTAAGACTGTTGGTTACCCTGGAAACCAGAGGTAAGACTGTTGGTTACCCTGGAAACCAGAGGTAAGACTGTTGGTTACCCTGGAAACCAGAGGTAAGACTGTTAGTTACCCTGGAAACCAGAGGTAAGACTGTTAGTTACCCTGGAAACCAGAGGTAAGACTGTTGCAGGATGTTGTCTTGGATCCTTAATTACGTAGTCATTACAATATTGATATAAAAGTTATTTGACTAAAGTGTTTTGCCCAGCAACAAAACGTAAGAAAATACCTGCTATATCTTGTGTTTGTTTGTTAGTTTGATTGATTGTTTGATTGATTGATTGATTGATTGATTGATTGATTCCCTCCCCAGCGTTTAACTTCGGCTTTGACTCGTCTTCGTCCCACCTGAACCTGAAGGTAGAGGACAGGAGTGTGGAGTGGGACCCCCAGGGGGCCAAGGGGCTGGAGAGCAAGGTCAAGGGCAAGGAGAACAAGGGCAGGTGAGTCAGTCCTTGTTTATTTTTTATTTTTTTATTTCACCTTTATTTAACCAGGTAGGTCAGTTGAGAACAAGTTCTCATTTGCAACTGCGACCTGAAAGCTTGTATCCATAGCTCTGTCTTACATTTCTCAAATCAAATCAAACTTTATTTGTCACATGCTCCGAATACAACAGATGTAGACCTTACAGTGAAATGCTTACTAACAAGCCCTTAACCAACAATACAACAGGTGTAGACCTTAGTGAAATGCTTACTAACAAGCCCTTAACCAACAATACAACAGGTGTAGACCTTACAGTGAAATGCTTACTTACAAGCCCTTAACCAACAATACAACAGGTGTAGACCTTACAGTGAAATGCTTACTAACAAGCCCTTAACCAACAATACAACAGGTGTAGACCTTAGTGAAATGCTTACTAACAAGCCCTTAACCAACAATACAACAGGTGTAGACCTTACAGTGAAATGCTGACTAACAAGCCCTTATCCAACAATGCAGTTTTAAGAAAAATAAGAGTTATGTAAACAATAGATAAGTAAAGAAATAAAAGCAGTATAATAACAGTAAAAATAACAGTAGCGAGGCTTTATACAGGAAGTACCAGTACAGAGTCAATGTGAGGAGGCTTTATACAGGTGGTACCAGTACAGAGTCAATGTGAGGAGGCTATATACAGGTGGTACCAGTACAGAGTCAATGTGAGGAGGCTATATACAGGTGGTACCAGTACAGAGTCAATGTGAGGAGGCTATATACAGGGGTACCAGTACAGAGTCAATGTGAGGAGGCTATATACAGGAAGTACCAGTACAGAGTCAATGTGAGGAGGCTATATACAGGGGTACCGGTACAGAGTCAATGTGAGGAGGCTATATACAGGAAGTACCAGTACAGAGTCAATGTGAGGAGGCTATATACAGGGGTACCGGTACAGAGTCAATGTGAGGAGGCTATATACAGGAAGTACCAGTACAGAGTCAATGTGAGGAGGCTATATACAGGGGTACCAGTACAGAGTCAATGTGAGGAGGCTATATACAGGTGGTACCAGTACAGAGTCAATGTGAGGAGGCTATATACAGGAGGTACCAGTACAGAGTCAATGTGAGGAGGCTATATACAGGAAGTACCAGTACAGAGTCAATGTGAGGAGGCTATATACAGGGGTACCAGTACAGAGTCAATGTGAGGAGGCTATATACAGGTGGTACCGGTACAGAGTCAATGTGAGGAGGCTATATACAGGTGGTACCAGTACAGAGTCAATGTGAGGAGGCTATATACAGGGGTACCAGTACAGAGTCAATGTGAGGAGGCTATATACAGGTGGTACCAGTACAGAGTCAATGTGAGGAGGCTATATACAGGTGGTACCAGTACAGAGTCAATGTGAGGAGGCTATATACAGGGGTACCAGTACAGAGTCAATGTGAGGAGGCTATATACAGGTGGTACCAGTACAGAGTCAATGTGAGGAGGTTATATACAGGGGTACCAGTACAGAGTCAATGTGAGGAGGCTATATACAGGGGTACCAGTACAGAGTCAATGTGAGGAGGCTATATACAGGTGGTACCAGTACAGAGTCAATGTGAGGAGGCTATATACAGGGGTACCAGTACAGAGTCAATGTGAGGAGGCTATATACAGGTGGTACCAGTACAGAGTCAATGTGAGGAGGCTATATACAGGTGGTACCAGTACAGAGTCAATGTGAGGAGGCTATATACAGGGGTACCAGTACAGAGTCAATGTGAGGAGGCTATATACAGGGGTACCAGTACAGAGTCAATGTGAGGAGGCTATATACAGGGGTACCGGTACAGAGTCAATGTGAGGAGGCTATATACAGGGGTACCAGTACAGAGTCAATGTGAGGAGGCTATATACAGGAAGTACCAGTACAGAGTCAATGTGAGGAGGCTATATACAGGGGTACCAGTACAGAGTCAATGTGAGGAGGCTATATACAGGAAGTACCAGTACAGAGTCAATGTGAGGAGGCTATATACAGGTGGTACCAGTACAGAGTCAATGTGAGGAGGCTATATACAGGTGGTACCAGTACAGAGTCAATGTGAGGAGGCTATATACAGGGGTACCAGTACAGAGTCAATGTGAGGAGGCTATATACAGGTGGTACCAGTACAGAGTCAATGTGAGGAGGCTATATACAGGGGTACCAGTACAGAGTCAATGTGAGGAGGCTATATACAGGTGGTACCGGTTCTCCAGCCCCATTCCTCAGCTTTTGACCCAAAACGGGTGGGGAGGGTGCTTTGTTTTTGTTTCAACTGCGAATTGCCCCATTATATACAGAATTCATAGTTTCCGTAGTAGTCTCTGGACTGTCTGTTTGTTTACTCAGCTACTGTTTGGAATTTGTGTTATTTAGTGCCTAATAGTTAGTTACCCCTTTTAGCATGCTTTAAATAGCAAGCTTCACAATGACTCCCACAGAATGTCTTTATTTTAACCAGTTGATTTAAATAGCAAGCTTCACCATGACTCCCACAGAATGTCTTTATTTTAACCAGTTGCTTTAAATAGCAAGCTTCACAATGACTCCCACAGAATGTCTTTATTTTAACCAGTTGATTTAAATAGCAAGCTTCACCATGACTCCCACAGAATGTCTTTTTTTTAACCAGTTGCTTTAAATAGCAAGCTTCACCATGACTCCCACAGAATGTCTTTATTTTAACCAGTTGCTTTAAATAGCAAGCTTCACCATGACTCCCACAGAATGTCTTTATTTTAACCAGTTGCTTTAAATAGCAAGCTTCACCATGACTCCCACAGAATGTCTTTATTTTAACCAGTTGCTTTAAATAGCAAGCTTCACCATGACTCCCACAGAATGTCTTTATTTTAACCAGTTGCTTTAAATAGCAAGCTTCACCATGACTCCCACAGAATGTCTTTATTTTAACCAGTTGCTTTAAATAGCAAGCTTCACCATGACTCCCACAGAATGTCTTTATTTTAACCAGTTGCTTTAAATAGCAAGCTTCACCATGACTCCCACAGAATGTCTTTATTTTAACCAGTTGCTTTAAATAGCAAGCTTCACCATGACTCCCACAGAATGTCTTTATTTTAACCAGTTGCTTTAAATAGCAAGCTTCACCATGACTCCCACAGAATGTCTTTATTTTAACCAGTTGATTTAAATAGCAAGCTTCACAATGACTCCCACAGAATGTCTTTATTTTAACCAGTTGCTTTAAATAGCAAGCTTCACCATGACTCCCACAGAATGTCTTTATTTTAACCAGTTGCTTTAAATAGCAAGCTTCACCATGACTCCCACAGAATGTCTTTATTTTAACCAGTTGATTTTATTGTTTCTTTTTGTTCGTCAACAGTGCTCATCTTACTAATCTGAAGAACATGTCAAGGTGACCATGTGTGACTTTAAGCTGTAGAATGTAGCATTAGGCTACCTGTAACCTGTGGCATTAGGCTACCTGAATGTAGCATTAGGCTACCTGAATGTAGCATTAGGCTACCTGAATGTAGCATTAGGCTACCTGAATGTAGCATTAGGCTACCTGAATGTAGCATTAGGCTACTTGAATATAGCATTAGGCTACCTGAATGTGGCATTAGGCTACTTGAATATAGCATTAGGCTACCTGAATGTAGCATTAGGCTACCTCAATATAGCATTAGGCTACTTGAATTCAGCATTAGGCTACCTGAATGTAGCATTAGGCTACCTGAATGTAGCATTAGGCTACCTGAATGTGGCATTAGGCTACCTGAATGTGGCATTAGGCTACCTGAATGTGACATTAGGCTAGCTGAATGTAGCATTAGGCTACCTGAATGTGGCATTAGGCTACCTGAATGTGGCATTAGGCTACCTGAATGTGGCATTAGGCTACCTGAATGTGGCATTAGGCTACCTGAATGTGGCATTAGGCTACCTGTAACCTGTGGCATTAGGCTACCTGAATGTGGCATTAGGCTACCTGAATGTGGCATTAGGCTACCTGTAACCTGTGGCATTAGGCTACCTGAATGTGGCATTAGGCTACCTGAATGTGGCATTAGGCTACCTGAATGTGGCATTAGGCTACCTGTAACCTGTGGCATTAGGCTACCTGAATGTGGCATTAGGCTACCTGAATGTGGCATTAGGCTACCTGAATGTGGCATTAGGCTACCTGAATGTGGCATTAGGCTACCTGTAACCTGTGGCATTAGGCTACCTGAATGTGGCATTAGGCTACCTGAATGTGGCATTAGGCTACCTGAATGTGGCATTAGGCTACCTGAATGTGGCATTAGGCTACCTGTAACCTGTGGCATTAGGCTACCTGAATGTGGCATTAGGCTACCTGAATGTGGCATTAGGCTACCTGAATGTGGCATTAGGCTACCTGAATGTGGCATTAGGCTACCTGTAACCTGTGGCATTAGGCTACCTGAATGTGGCATTAGGCTACCTGAATGTGGCATTAGGCTACCTGAATGTGGCATTAGGCTACCTGAATGTGGCATTAGGCTACCTGAATGTGGCATTAGGCTACCTGTAACCTGTGGCATTAGGCTACCTGAATGTGGCATTAGGCTACCTGAATGTGGCATTAGGCTACCTGTAACCTGTGGCATTAGGCTACCTGTAACCTGTGGCATTAGGCTACCTGAATGTGGCATTAGGCTACCTGTAACCTGTGGCATTAGGCTACCTGAATGTGGCATTAGGCTACCTGAATGTGGCATTAGGCTACCTGAATGTGGCATTAGGCTACCTGAATGTGGCATTAGGCTACCTGAATGTGGCATTAGGCTACCTGAATGTGGCATTAGGCTACCTGAATGTGGCATTAGGCTACCTGTAACCTGTGGCATTAGGCTACCTGAATGTGGCATTAGGCTACCTGTAACCTGTGGCATTAGGCTACCTGAATGTGGCATTAGGCTACCTGAATGTGGCATTAGGCTACCTGAATGTGGCATTAGGCTACCTGAATGTGGCATTAGGCTACCTGAATGTGGCATTAGGCTACCTGTAACCTGTGGCATTAGGCTACCTGAATGTGGCATTAGGCTACCTGAATGTAGCATTAGGCTACCTGAATGTGGCATTAGGCTACCTGAATGTGGCATTAGGCTACCTGAATGTGGCATTAGGCTACCTGAATGTGGCATTAGGCTACCTGAATGTGGCATTAGGCTACCTGAATGTGGCATTAGGCTACCTGAATGTGGCATTAGGCTACCTGAATGTGGCATTAGGCTACCTGTAACCTGTGGCATTGTATTAGGTAGAGACCGCTTGTGGTCGTGTTTGTACGCTCCAGCAAACTAAATGCTTAGATATGTTTTATTCGTCAAGTCCCTTCCAGGTTTTTGTGTGAACAGTTTACAGATCTTTTTAGCAGTTTATTTTTGCTCGTTGAGGACTGTGAGAATCAACCTCCTGAAAATTACTTGATATTGACAATCTGTGTGGTTTCTGGTTTCTATGTGTGACTGACTTCACTAGTCACCTACAGATGAGGGTAGCTCTTCACCAACTCTTGATTTAGGCCAAATAATTGCACATTTGATTTGGTTAAACTGGACATGGTTGAACTGGACATGGTTAAACTGGACATGGTTGAACTGGACATGGTTAAACTGGACATGGTTAAACTGGACATGGTTAAACTGGACATGGTTAAACTGGACATGGTTGCCGCCCACAAAAAAAAGAAAATGATGAAATCCTATTCTGTCCTGAAAGAAGCTCCATCTGTAGATGACATCCTAACTCTGTTTCTCTTTCTAAAGAAATGGTGGCAAAATAAATCAAATGAACCTCTACCTTCAGCCGACCAATCTCTGATAAAGAATCAATGTAGTTCGTAGCACAGAATTGATTTTGTTTTTCCCATTTTCCCTGCTTGTTTTTTAAAAATGTTCCCTGCTTGCAACGAATGGTTTTGGTGAGTAACAGTCATAGTGTACTAGCTGTAATATCCATGGTTTTCATTCGTTCCATATCATGTTCAAGCATGATCGCAACCATGATTACAACAACGATTACAACAACGATTACAACAATCACAACAACGATCACAACCATGATTACAACAATGATTACAACAACGATTACAACAACAATCACAACCATGATTACAACAACGATTACAACAACAATCACAACCATGATTACAACAACGATTACAACAACAATCACAACCATGATTACAACAACGATTACAACAACAATCACAACCATGATTACAACAACGATTACAACAACGATCACAACCATGATTACAACAACGATTACAACAACAATCACAACCATGATTACAACAACGATTACAACAACAATCACAACCATGATTACAACAAATCACAACCATGATTACAACAACGATCACAACCATGATTACAACAACGATTACAACCATGATTACAACAACGATCACAACCATGATTACAACAACGATTACAACCATGATCACAATGCTCTCTCAGAAAAAAATATCCCGCTTTAAATTACGTTCAGTTTATAAAGACTTCATAAAGCCTACATAAATGTGTTACAAAGCATCTATAACTATGTTATGCTTCATAAAGCCTACATAAACACTACATAAATGTGTTACAAAATCATCTATAACGGTATGTCATGCTTTATAAAGGGTTCATAAATATGGCATAACTGTGTATAATCACTAATGTTAAATGTGACATAACCCACTATGTTGAATATGACATAAACATTATAAAGGGTGACATGTTGTGCTGAAGGATGGCAAACGATCTAAAGTGATGTCATGTTAGTCACATTACACCTAATCTTGTTCCCAGACACTTCTGCCCAAATGCATGGGAGGTCCGGTGGACCAAACGCATCAAACGTGGCCTTCATTAGCTGTTAGGAAATGCATGACAGGGTTATAAATGCTTTGTGAAGCCTTAATTTAATATGATTTATAAGGCCTTTATTAAGCAGTGCTTATGTCACCCTTTATAAAGCACAGGTTTATGTCATATTCAACATAGTGGGTTATGTCATATTCAACATAGTGGGTTATGTCATATTCAACATAGTGGGTTATGTCATATTCAACATAGTGGGTTATGTCATATTCAACATAGTGGGTTATGTCATATTCAACATAGTGGGTTATGTCATATTCAACATAGTGGGTTATGTCATATTTGACATTGGTGATTATGTCACACAGTTATGCCACATTTATGAACCCTTTATAAAGCATAACATACAATTATAGATGCTTTGTAACACATTTCTATAGTGTTTATGAAGGCTTTATGAAGCCTTTATAAGCTGCACATCATATAAAGCGGGAGTGAAAAAGGACAGTCTATGTATCTGTCCCCCTGACCCTATTAACTACGCCCCCTGACCCTATTAACTACGCCCCCTGACCCTATTAACTACGCCCCCTGACCCTATTAACTACGCCCCCTGACCCTATTAACTACGCCCCCTGACCCTATTAACTACGCCCCCTGACCCTATTAACTACGCCCCCTGACCCTATTAACTACGCCCCCTGACCCTATTAACTACGCCCCCTGACCCTATTAACTACGCCCCCTGACCCTATTAACTACGCCCCCTGACCCTATTAACTACGCCCCCTGACCCTATTAACTACGCCCCCTGACCCTATTAACTACCCCCCCTGACCCTATTAACTACGCCCCCCTGACCCTATTAACTACCCCCCCTGACCCTATTAACTACGCCCCCTGACCCTATTAACTACGCCCCCTGACCCTATTAACTACGTTAGACTTTTGGTCTCTTAACTTCACCACTGTATGATGTCACTAATAGAATTACCTTATGCCTCTTCCTGTGTTGGAAAAAGGGTCTTGTCTTGTAACTCCCTGTCAGTCACTAGTTACCACAGCCACTGCCTATTTCTACAATATCTCTTATTAAAATCAGATTTTAAACCACATTTCTAACCTTATTATTAAGCATATTTTTCTGTTTTCATTCATTTTTACGATATAGCCAATTTTGACTTTGTGGCTGTGGTATCTAGTGACAACCCCCCTGTCTGCCTTTTCATTCCCTGTCTGCCTTTTCATTCCCTGTCTGCCTATTGGCCGAGGCCCTGTCTGCCGTGTCACTCCCTGTCTGCCTTTTGGCAAAGCCCCTCAGTCATGTACCAGCTGTTGTCCCAAGTCCCCTGATCATAAGATCTGTACAGCAGATAGGCCATGTATGCATCCACAGCTGACACCCTCCAAGTGCTGCCCCAGTCCCTTAGAGATTCTAGGAATCCCTGTGGACAACCAGACAGAATATAATACAATGAAAGAAGAGCAATGTTGTTGCAGCAGAATTACACACAGCCAGGCCCCTAGATCAGCCAGGCCCCTAGATCAGCCAGGCCCCTAGATCAGCCAGGCCCCTAGATCAGACAGGCCCCTAGATCAGACAGGCCCCTAGATCAGACAGGCCCCTAGATCAGCCAGGCACCTAGATCAGCCAGGCACCTAGATCAGCCAGGCACCTAGATCAGCCAGGCCTCTAGATCAGCCAGGACTATGTTATTCTGTTGAGCGTCTTACATTGTTTTATTATAGACAGTAGCTAGGTTTCCATCCAATTGGTGACAGATTTTCATGCAAATATGTTTAATCTGCATAAAAACAATATATGCATTTCCCACCAGAGATGTTTCCATCAAATGTACTTGTTGTGGATAAAAGGCTGTGTGTGATGACGTAGGGGACATAAAAATAACTCGCGTTTAAATTCCCGAATAAAAAATATTTTAAAAAGTTACATGGCTTTCCATCACATTTTCAACTCTACTGTTGGTTTTGTCACAATAAATGTTGTGTTATACAATGAATGTGTCGACTCTGGTCTTGGCACGTGCGCTCCAGCCAACAGCTGGCAGATATACAGAGCGGATAAGCTAGCCTAGCCAACAGCTGGCAGATATACAGAGCGGGTAAGCTAGCCTAGCCAACAGCTGGCAGATATACAGAGCGGGTAAGCTAGCCTAGCCAACAGCTGGCAGATATACAGAGCGGGTAAGCTAGCCTAGCCAACAGCTGGCAGATATACAGAGCGGGTAAGCTAGCCTAGCCAACAGCTGGCAGATATACAGAGCGGGTAAACTAGCCTAGCCAACAGCTGGCAGATATACAGAGCGGGTAAGCTAGCCTAGCCAACAGCTGGCAGATATACAGAGCGGGTAAGCTAGCCTAGCCAACAGCTGGCAGATATACAGAGCGGGTAAGCTAGCCTAGCCAACAGCTGGCAGATATACAGAGCGGGTAAACTAGCCCAGGCTTTTCCCAAACTCAGTTCTGGGCGAGACTACATGATTACAGTTTTAGATTATTTGTCAGATTGGTTTGATTTAGATTGCTGTGTTTGTTACCATTTCTCATCTCCTCTCATGTTCTCTGTCACCCTGTTTGCTTGTGTCTAACACCACTGTCTAACACCACTAAGCCTGAGTTTGCTGTTTGCTTGTGTCTAACACCACTGTCTAACACCACTAAGCCTGAGTTTGCTGTTTGCTTGTGTCTAACACCACTGTCTAACACCACTAAGCCTGAGTTTGCTGTTTTCTTGTGTCTAACACCACTAAGCACTAAGTTTGTTTGCATTCTAATAAACTGTTTGACTGCGTTCAAAGACAGTCTTCATCAGTTTGTTTCATAAGGGTTGGTGTTTATCTTTATAGTTTACAGATGACATCTTTCAGATAAATTGGTCGTTAGAGCTGGATATTTAGCTGAAAGGAAATGGGCTTCTTGTTCCCTCTACTGTCTTGTCTGTTGTAATACTAACCTTCAGTCAAATGTCAGTGGGTTGCAATGCTGAGTGTTTCTTCCTCTCGGTTGTAGAAGTGGAACTCCGTCTCCCAAGAGAACATTGACGACTCGGTCACCTGCCATCAGAGGAGGCAGAGACAGGTTCACTGGAGAGTCCTACACCGTGCTAGGTAGGTAAACACAACGTTAACACATCACTGTGCTAGCTGAACACAATGTTAACACATCACTGTGCTAGGTAGGTAAACACAACGTTAACACATCACTGTGCTAGCTGAACACAATGTTAACACATCACTGTGCTAGGTAGGTAAACACAATGTTAACACATCACTGTGCTAGGTAGGTAAACACAACGTTAACACATCACTGTGCTAGGTAGGTAAACACAACGTTAACACATCACTGTGCTAGGTAGGTAAACACAACGTTAACACATCACTGTGCTAGGTAAACACAACGTTAACACATCACTGTGCTAGCTGAACACAATGTTAACACATCACTATGCTAGGTAAACACAATGTTAACACATCACTGTGCTAGGTAGGTAAACACAATGTTAACACATCACTGTGCTAGGTAAATACAACGTTAACACATCACTGTGCTAGCTGAACACAACGTTAACACATCACTGTGCTAGGTAGGTAAACACAACGTTAACACATCACTGTGCTAGGTAGGTAAACACAATGTTAACACATCACTGTGCTAGGTAGGTAAACACAATGTTAACACATCACTGTTCTAGGTAAACACAATGTTAACACATCACTGTGCTAGGTAAACACAATGTTAATACATCACTGTGCTAGGTAAACACAACGTTAACACATCACTGTGCTAGCTGAACACAATGTTAACACATCACTGTGCTAGGTAGGTAAACACAACGTTAACACATCACTGTGCTAGGTAAACACAATGTTAACACATCACTGTGGTAGCTGAACACAATGTTAACACATGACTGTGCTAGGTAGGTAAACACAATGTTAACACATCACTGTGCTAGCTGAACACAACGTTAACACATCACTGTGCTAGGTAAACACAATGTTAATACATCACTGTGCTAGGTAAACACAATGTTAACACATCACTGTGCTAGGTAAACACAACGTTAACACATCACTGTGCTAGGTAAACACAATGTTAGCACATCACTGTGCTAGGTAAACACAACGTTAACACATCACTGTGCTAGGTAAACACAATGTTAATACATCACTGTGCTAGCTGAACACAATGTTAATACATCACTGTGCTAGCTGAAGACAATGTTAACACATCACTGTGCTAGGTAAACACAATGTTAATACATCACTGTGCTAGGTAAACACAATGTTAATACATCACTGTGCTAGGTAAACACAATGTTAATACATCACTGTGCTAGGTAAACACAATGTTAATACATCACTGTGCTAGGTAAACACAATGTTAATACATCACTGTGCTAGGTAAACACAACGTTAACACATCACTGTGCTAGGTAAACACAATGTTAATACATCACTGTGCTAGGTAGGTAACCAATACCAACCTTATAGCACTCACATCTGTAGCCATGAAGTGCTTTCATCCCAGAAACCCTGGACCCACTCCAATTCACATACCGCCCCATCAGATCCACAGATGATGCAATCTCTGTTGCACTCCACACTGCCCTTTCCCACCTGGACAAAAGGAACACCTATGCAGTGGTGATTTTAGCATGTCAGTCTTGGTTGGGGAATAAAAATACATGTGGGATGCATGCCAGTTAAGCCACTACACAACACAACACTAAACAATACATTACTGCACTATAACGGTGACAAACAGTGCCCACACACTGTTAGGGCCGACATAAAGCTGTCCCAACAGCAGAGTCCCAACACCTTACCACTGCTACACCTGGCTAACAGAGGAGCCTTGTCTGGCATGGTTATATACAGGGAGTACCATGTAATAACATGGTTATATACAGGGAGTACCAGGTAATAACATGGCTATATACAGGGAGTACCAGGTAATAACATGGTTATATACAGGGAGTACCATGTAATAACATGGCTATATACAGGGAGTACCATGTAATAACATGGTTATATACAGGGAGTACCAGGTAATAACATGGCTATATACAGGGAGTACCATGTAATAACATGATTATATACAGGGAGTACCAGGTAATAACATGGTTATTTACAGGGAGTACCATGTAATAACATGGTTATATACAGGGAGTACCAGGTAATAACATGGCTATATACAGGGAGTACCATGTAATAACATGGTTATATACAGGGAGTACCAGGTAATAACATGGTTATATACAGGGAGTAGTATATAACCATGGGTTATTAAAGGTTATACTATATATAACTTAACTTAACTTAATAATATTGTATTATTATATTATCCACTCCCAAGGGACACCAGAAAAGAAAACACTATGCATGTCTGTGTAGTGATTGATAAGATGTCATGCCTGTCCTCTCCTGTCCCCACCCAGGTATTATGTATGAAATCATAATAACATAGTATCCACCCAACATGCAAGTTGTTTGATAAGCCTTCATGTCTGTCCACCACTCCCAGGGGATACCAGTATGGACTGTGGTCAACACTACTGGGAGGTGAAAGCCCTTAAAGACTGTAAGTCCTACAGTGTTGGGGTCTCCTACAGGAACCTGGGCAAGTTTGACCAGTTGGGAAAAACCAACACTACGTGGTGTATCCACATCAACAACTGGCTGCAGACCTCCTTCGCTGCCAAGCACAACAACAAGGCCAAGAGCCTGGACGGCACCGTACCTGACCGCATCGGAGTCTTCTGTGACCTGGACTCAGGTGGGTTGAAGTTAGAGACATAGTTACCAATATTATTTAAAATATGTCAGATACTTAGAGCATTTGCTTAAGCCTGTCTGAGATGGCAGATCGATAGATGATACACCTATCTATCTATCTATCTATCTATCTATCTGTCTGTCTGTCTGTCTGTCTGTCATCTTGTAATGACAATTTCATCAACTGAGTTACAGGGCAGGCCCTCATTGTTCTATGTCTACAGGTTGGTGTACAGGTAGTGGTGTGTTTTACAGTCAGTCAGGGTGGAATACCATATCCCTCAGGTGACGGTGACCCGTGACACACAGTGGGGAGAACAAGTATTTGATACACTGCCGATTTTGCAGGTTTTCCTACTTACAAAGCATGTAGAGGTCTGTCATTTTTATCATAGGTACACTTCAACTGTGAGAGATGGAATCTAAAAAGAAAATCCAGAAAATCACATTGTATGATTTTTAAATAATTAATTAGCATTTTATTGCATGACATAAGTATTTGATCACCTACCAACCAGTAAGAATTCCGGCTCTCACAGACCTGTTAGTTTTTCTTTAAGAAGCCCTCCTGTTCTCCACTCATTACCTGTATTAACTGCACCTGTTTGAACTCGTTACCTGTATAAAAGACACCTGTCCACACACTCAATCAAACAGACTCCAACCACTCCACAATGGCCAAGACCAGAGAGCTGTGTAAGGACATCAGGGATAAAATTGTAGACCTGCACAAGGCTGGGATGGGCTACAGGACAATAGGCAAGCAGCTTGGTGAGAAGGCAACAACTGTTGGCGCAATTATTAGAAAATGGAAGAAGTTCAAGATGACGGTCAATCTCCCTCGGTCTGGGGCACCATGCAAGATCTCACCTCGTGGGGCATCAATGATCATGAGGAAGGTGAGGGATCAGCCCAGAACTACATGGCAGGACATGGTCAATGACCTGAAGAGAGCTGGGACCACAGTCTCAAAGAAAACCATTAGTAACACACTACGCCGTCATGGATTAAAATCCTGCAGCGCACGCAAGGTCCCCCTGCTCAAGCCAGCGCATGTCCAGGCCCATCTGAAGTTTGCCAATGACCATCTGGATGATCCAGAGGAGGAATGGGAGAAGGTCATGTGGTCTGATGAGACAAAAATAGAGCTTTTTGGTCTAAACTCCACTCGCCGTGTTTGGAGGAAGAAGAAGGATGAGCCCCAAGAACACCATCCCAACCGTGAAGCATGGAGGTGGAAACATCATTCTTTGGGGATGCTTTTCTGCAAAGGGGACAGGACGACTGCACCGTATTGAGGGGAGGATGGATGGGGCCATGTATCGCGAGATCTTGGCCAACAACCTCCTTCCCTCAGTAAGAGCATTGAAGATGGGTCGTGGCTGGGTCTTCCAGCATGACAACGACCCGAAACACACAGCCAGGGCAACTAAGGAGTGGCTCCGTAAGAAGCATCTCAAGGTCCTGGAGTGGCCTAGCCAGTCTCCAGACCTGAACCAATAGAAAATCTTTGGAGGGAGCTGAAAGTCCGTATTGCCCAGCGACAGCCCCGAAACCTGAAGGATCTGGATGGAGGAGTGGGCCAAAATCCCTGCTGCAGTGTGTGCAAACCTGGTCAAGAACTACAGGAAACGTATGATCTCTGTAATTGCAAACAAAGGTTTCTGTACCAAATATTAAGTTCTGCTTTTCTGATGTATCAAATACTTATGTCATGCAATAAAATGCAAATGAATTACTTAAAAATCATACAATGTGATTTTCTGGATTTTTGTTTTAGATTCCGTCACTCACAGTTGAAGAGTACCTATGATAAAAATTACAGACTTCGACATGCTTTGTAAGTGGGAAAACCTGCAAAATCGGCAGTGTATCAAATACTTGTTCTCCCCACTGTATATGCATAGGCCATCGGACACGGCCATTTTGGATTTCAGACATCTCTCTTCCTCAGGAAATGATTACAAACTAGGCTTTTCTCCTCCTTTGAGTATCAGAAGACCCTTTTCATCAAGCTCTCTCTGTGCCTGACTTCTGTTTGTTGTCTCTTGGTGTTCTTCAGGACAACTGTCCTTCTACAACGCTGAAACCAAGCAGATGATCCACATGTTCAAGACTAAGTTTAGCCAACCTGTTGTGCCAGCCTTCATGGTAAGTTCTGTCTGTACTATGGTTGATATTATTGTCTCACTGCCGCTCCCTCATGCGTGTTCTTCATCCCCCCTGCCTGTCATCCAGACCTAGATTACACCAGACAACTTGTACTGTCAAACTTGTGCTATTTAACTGTAAGTCTGCTAAATGGTCTCTCTGGATAAGAGTGCTAAAATACTATTATTTTAGTTGTGTTAATATGTGTTGTGTTATCTACAGGTATGATGTGGTTGACTATGATAGAGTTATTAATGTGTGTTGTGATGTTCCAGGTATGATGTGGTTGACTATGATAGAGTTATTAATATGCGTTGTGATGTTCCAGGTATGATGTGGTGGACTATGATAGAGTTATTAATGTGTGTTGTGATGTTCCAGGTATGATGTGGTTGACTATGATAGAGTTATTAATGTGTGTTGTGATGTTCCAGGTATGATGTGGTGGACTATGATAGAGTTATTAATATGTGTTGTGATGTTCCAGGTATGATGTGGTGGACTATGATAGAGTTATTAATATGTGTTGTGTTATCTACAGGTATGATGTGGTGGACTATGATAGAGTTATTAATATGTGTTGTGATGTTCCAGGTATGATGTGGTGGACTATGATAGAGTTATTAATGTGTGTTGTGATGTTCCAGGTATGATGTGGTGGACTATGATAGAGTTATTAATATGTGTTGTGTTATCTACAGGTATGATGTGGTTGACTATGATAGAGTTATTAATATGTGTTGTGATGTTCCAGGTATGATGTGGTGGACTATGATAGAGTTATTAATGTGTGTTGTGATGTTCCAGGTATGGTGTGGTGGACTGAGCCTCAGTACAGGGATGCAGGTCCCCAGTGCAGTCAAGAGTTTCCAGAAGACCGAGAACGGCCTGAGAGAATCCAACAGCAGCCTCAACAGCATGGCCCAGTAGCCCACACTCACTGGCTGCGTCTGAAACAGCATCCTATATCCCTCAAACTCAACTCTGGACCTGGAAGCCAGTTCCACTGCGTGTTTTCATTGTTCCCCTCTAATTAGAGACTGATTTAGACACCAGGTGGGTGCAATTAATTATCAGGTAGAACAGAAAATCAGCAGGCTCCGGACCTCGTAGGGTCAGAGTTCAATACCCCTGCCCTGTAGCGCACTATATAAGGAATAGGGTGCCATTTCAGATGCAACCAATGATTAACTGAACTCGCTCCTGTTCTGACTTCCTGTGCAAGTACAATCCCTTCCTGTTCTTGATCTGTCAGTCAACCCGAGCCGCCCAACGCAGCCTTGTTATCTGTCTGGAAACAAAACCAGCCTCGCCTTCAGTCCTCACAGTTTAACCAAGCAGCTACGGACTCTTAAGGGAATCAAGTTTTAACCCCTATGTGCACAACAGTAACTCAACTACAGCATTAGGGGTTAATGAGAACCCTCTTAACCATGTTCCAGATCTCTAAGGGGATCTAACAGGATTCTCCTTGTGTTTCAGGAACGTTTAATCAGGGAATAGTTAGAATAGTTTAAATTATTCTATCTTTCTCTGAAGTGTGAAGGTGTGTTTTGGCGTGATGAGAAACCCTGGTTTTGGCGTGATGAGAAACCCTGGTTTTGGCGTGATGAGAAACCCTGTTGATTACTCCTACATGTCTGTGTTTTTGATGTATGACAGTCTGGCAGTGTGGTGAATGGGTTAGAAACCCTTGGTCTCTTCAGTATGCTACTGAACAATACCTTGTCGGAAACAAAACGTCACGTTTCCGCTATATTCCTGATGATGTAGGGTTGACTTTACTTAAACGCACAGTGCACGTTACTGTTTTACATGTAGTGCTGATATAGTATGTTCACATGTTCTGCCTGTTAGTTGTGAACCAGGCTGGACGGATGTCCGTCCCAAATGGCACCTTATTTCCTATGTAGTGCCACTACTTATAGGGAATATGATGCCATATGGGACGTAGACTGTGAACCTGGACGTCAGAGCGTGTTGATCCATGTCTGTCTGTCGTTGGGAATTGTGTGTGTTCTTATTCATGTCATTGTGTCCCAAATTGCACCCTATTTTCTTTATAGTGCACTCAAAAGTAGTGCACTGTGTAGGAAACAGGGTGACATTAAGGACACATCCTCAGTCCGTTGCCTATTACTGTACCTTTATAGCATTTAGACAGACTTTCATGTCATGATATTGCTCAGGAACGAGGTTGGTGAAGGGTGATATACAGATATTCACAGATATTCATAATTATGAAGATACATATGTTCTTCATTCAGTTGGAAGGAGTTTGTCAAATCCACCAAAGATTGTTTTTAGTGAAGAGAAATCTACATGGGATAGTGTGTCTTCTGCCACCTGGTGTCTGCACAATGTCCTTGCAATAATTCCAGAAAACAACCAAGCGGCAGCTTCTCTTACCCCTGCAGACAGGAAAACATCTTTCATCATACATTACTACGTTTTTTATTTTGTTTTGAAATAATTATTTTACCTCGATTATTGAGCCAGATTGATTTATTCATAAAAAATAACTCATGTCTACATCATGTTTACTGGTCAAACTCTTTTCAATGTTTGGTTATTTCATTCTCCAACATGTTTTCCATGTGTTGGGCCCTGGGGGGAGAATGACATCTCTCCTGTCATGTGTTGGAACCTGGGGGAGAATGACATCTCTCCTGTCATGTGTTGGAACCTGGGGGAGAATGACATCTCTCCTGTCATGTGTTGGGCCCTGGGGGAGAATGACATCTCTCCTGTCATGTGTTGGGCCCTGGGGGGAGAATGACATCTCTCCTGTCATGTGTTGGGCCCTGGGGGAGAATGACATCTCTCCTGTCATGTGTTGGGCCCTGGGGGGAGAATGACATCTCTCCTGTCATGTGTTGGGCCCTGGGGGAGAATGACATCTCTCCTGTCATGTGTTGGGCCCTGGGGGGAGAATGACATCTCTCCTGTCATGTGTTGGGCCCTGGGGGAGAATGACATCTCTCCTGTCATGTGTTGGAACCTGGGGGGAGAATGACATCTCCTGTCATGTGTTGGAACCTGGGGGGAGAATGACATCTCCTGTCATGTGTTGGAACCTGGGGGGAGAATGACATCTCCTGTCATGTGTTGGACCAAATAAACTTTTTTCACCTCAAGCAAAGGGTTTTATCTTTATACCCTAGATTATAAATAATTGACCCCTACATCTAGAATATTGAGTCATGTTGATTGGCCCCTACATCTAGAATATTGAGTCAGGTTGATTGGCCCCTACATCTAGAGTACTATAATGATAATAATAGTAATAATGTTAACAATAAGAAGGAGATCAAGATAAATCCGGTATCGGAGCGAGAGCTGCATGTGAAGCCTATTATGACAAACAGGTGCTGTTAGATTCCAATATAATTATATTTCAGACCTTTTGGAACAGTGGAACCACTAAATACATTATGTGTAATACCAGAGAGGCTGTTCTAACGAAAAACATGTGTAAAGTGTTTACAGCATAGCAAAGAAAGAAAAAAACAGCCAAAATTGTTCATTTGCTTTATCCAACATGTTGCAGTTGTGTGAGGCTTAGAGTTCAATGAATCAGTAGACTATTAAACAAACACTAAGGATCTGTCTTATTTCTGTAGATATCTATGCATGGTTTATAAAGCCAGGCACATTTAACAGTTAGGCTATTGATTACAGACCTAATTAAGTCAGGGTTTCCTCTCTCCTCACTTTTCTTAGACAATTAAGGCAAGGGCTGTTTTCTCGCTCTGCCTGCACCACATTTTTCTAAACACCAATATGCTGGTTAACTTTGCTATTATGCACATAGCAACATGGTCTAGGAAAAGGTGCCAATTCAACAGCGCACTGAGGATTAGTCTGTGTATCAGAACTGCAGACCGCGACCGCTATCCAACGTGAAAGCGCATTGGTCAGAAAATAATATTTGTATAAGGTGTTGCACCCTGTCGCGTAACTTAATCATGACGGGCCCAGGTGCTCTATCACCACCTATATTTCCCATAAAATTAAAATAATGTTGTTGGTAACGCTGTGTGTTAATATTACTAAGCATTGTAACAGCAGAGCAGAACCTAATCTAAGGGCACATTTCAAGCTGTTACCAGAGAAGCCGCAATATAGCCGATACATTCAGCAGCACGGACGGCGGTCAGAAATTAAACCGTATAAGTCGATCCAAAAACACCATATCTTATCTGCAAATAATAGGCAATAGCCTATATTATAGAACATAAATATATAGACCAATCTCTTGACAGAAACACTGACACACAGCTAATGACCCAATACATGCTCGCTGAAGATATGCACCGCGGTATTTCAAATGAGGCCTATAGCAAAAACACCAGCAAATCAATCAAGTGGAGCATTCAAACAGGTTGATTAAATGGCAGCATGCCTTTTAACAGTATATGATGCGCATGTGCTTTACTATTATTCTTATAGCCTAGTTAAACATATAGACGATGATGACCGGGAAATGGCTCAGCGACTGTGCACCAGAACATGGTTTTGGCCCCAACATGTGGGTTGGGCCCCTCTGTCTGTGAGGAGAGAAAAACATGCTCTTCTGTTTATTTATAAAGCTCTCCTTTTAAAACACCAGCCATATATTTCAGGATTAATTTCCACTAGACATACTAATTGTAATACCAGATCACAGTCATGGATTACATTAGAGATGCCTGCAGTAACACAGATTTGGGTAGAACTGCCTTCAGTTCCTTTGCACCTTTTCTGTGGAACAAATTGCAGACCCACCTCAAGCTAGACACTCTGGAGCCCCTTGTCCATTTCAACAATATTATGGAGGATCAATATGATGTTATCTGTGTTTGTTTCTGTTGAACTCTGTTTTTATTTGTTTTTCTTGAAATGTTTCTCTGTTTTGTATGTTTTGAGATCTTTCTTCTCCAAAATGTCTGTCTGTGTGTCTAAATTGTACATGTTAACATGTTTACACAGGGCACAGCCGTAAAAGAGATCTAGGTCTGTTTTCCCTGTCAAAATAAAGTACAAAAATAAATTAATGTGATTGGCGTTCGACGGGCCTTGCGCTCTGCGAAGTCGTTGACTTGTCACACCCTGATCTGTTTCACCTGTCTGTGTCTTGTCTCCACCCCCTCCAGGTGTCACACCCTGATCTGTTTCACCTGTCTGTGTCGTGTCTCCACCCCCTCCAGGTGTCACACCCTGATCTGTTTCACCTGTCTGTGTCTTGTCTCCACCTCCTCCAGGTGTCACACCCTGATCTGTTTCACCTGTCTGTGTGATTGTCTCCACCTCCTCCAGGTGTCACACCCTGATCTGTTTCACCTGTCTGTGTCTTGTCTCCACCTCCTCCAGGTGTCACACCCTGATCTGTTTCACCTGTCTGTGTGATTGTCTCCACCTCCTCCAGGTGTCACACCCTGATCTGTTTCACCTGTCTGTGTCTTGTCTCCACCCCCTCCAGGTGTCACACCCTGATCTGTTTCACCTGTCTGTGTCTTGTCTCCACCTCCTCCAGGTGTCACACCCTGATCTGTTTCACCTGTCTGTGTGATTGTCTCCACCTCCTCCAGGTGTCACACCCTGATCTGTTTCACCTGTCTGTGTCTTGTCTCCACCTCCTCCAGGTGTCACACCCTGATCTGTTTCACCTGTCTGTGTCTTGTCTCCACCTCCTCCAGGTGTCACACCCTGATCTGTTTCACCTGTCTGTGTCTTGTCTCCACCTCCTCCAGGTGTCACACCCTGATCTGTTTCACCTGTCTGTGTCTTGTCTCCACCCCCTCCAGGTGTCACACCCTGATCTGTTTCACCTGTCTGTGTCTTGTCTCCACCCCCTCCAGGTGTCCCCATCTTCCTCATTATCCCCTGGATACTTTAACCTGTGTTCTACGTTTGGCTGTTGCCAGTTTGTTTTGCTTGTTGAAGCCTACCAGCGGCTCCTGCCTTGCTATTGTTGCTATCTCCTTCCTGCCTGCAGTATTGTACCTTTGCCCCACTACTCTGGATGACCATACTCTGCTTGCCCCTGACCTGTCTTTAGCCGACCCCTGTTGGTATAATAAACATTTGTTATTTCAACGTGGTCTGCGCCTGGGTCTTACCTTCGAACATGATATGACTATGGCATTCAAATCCATGGTCCTGGCCCTGGTGTGTCCAACCCACTCAGTCTCCTGTCCCATGCTGCTCCTCAGGTGTGATTGAATTATTTTCAGTTTGGAAAAGGAGCGCTCGGCACTGGCTACCGTTACAGGTAGAGTCATAAAAAGGAGCATCGTTGTAACTACTTCCCCAAATGTAGCAGTGACACAATGAGCATCTTGGACAGGTCTCTCACTGTAGTGTGCTTTACTATTTCCTTCTTAAAACAGGCCCTGAAAGAGAGTAATTGGCCAGGCAAGCTTGCTGATATATCTTTGCTGTAATGTTCAGCCAGCCGGCTGGCGGTCTCGTAGAGCGCATCATCATCTGCGTTGTCCAGGGTAGTGGGATGGATGGAGTCAAACAGACTCGATGTTGCCGCAGACTTTTACATCGGTTTGACAGCTGGTGGATAACGATGTCAAGGTTTGCATTAAAGACGTTGACTCTAAAACTGTTCTCCCCATCGGACAGTCGCTCGTCCTCGCATAGTTCAACAACATGACTCCTCGTCTTCCTTCTCCGAGTGTCTTCAAATGTGTTCTCAGCTCCCCATTTGTCGGCAAGGGTCTTTGCAGTGATTTTGGCCTTCTCAAAATCCTGTTGGAATCCTTACAGGACCCATTTGACATATTTGTTGCATAATGCCCCCTGTCAGTTGGATGGGTAAAAAGGCCGTTTGTCCCACTTCCACCTGTTTCATCCGCCGCCACGATTCTAGCCTCGCTCTGCTCCTCTTCCTCCGCGCCCGGGCCCGGGGATAGCTTGTCTGCCGATACCTGACAACCTGTATCCTCCTCTGTCAACGTTGCTTCTTCTGGCATAATGGAACAGCTTGGCCTTGGCTCACTTGACCCGCTAAAAGATCCTTCTGGCGATGATAAACCTACATCCTCTTCATTTTTGGCCTTCCTCTTTTGGGCTCCACTTTTGTGTTGATACGTTGCTGATTTTTTTAATCCAAATGCCAATTTGGCTGTTGTCTCTTGATAGCTAGCTCAACTGTTGCTTATAATGATGACAGAAACAAAGCTTTGGAGAGTATTTGCACAATGAATCCCAGAATGCATTTCATTACCTTAACATGGTATTGAAACTATTGAATAATATGATTTATTTAGCAAAATAATTTGAGTTATTGTCATCAATACACTAAAATATCATGCTGATGTATGTAGTGTTGGTGAAACCATCAGTGAGATCATTTAACTCACCGCCCTAACCCCACTCTATACAGGGAAAACTCACCACCCTAACCCCACTCTATACAGGGAAAACTCACCACCCTAACCCCACTCTATACAGGGAAAACTCACCACCCTAACCCCACTCTATACAGGGAAAACTCACCACCCTAACCCCACTCTATACAGGGAAAACTCACCACCCTAACCCCACTCTACACAGGGGACACTCACCACCCTAACCCCACTCTATACAGGGAAAACTCACCACCCTAACCCCACTCTATACAGGGAAAACTCACCACCCTAACCCCACTCTATACAGGGAAAACTCACCACCCTAACCCCACTCTATACAGGGAAAACTCACCACCCTATTTATAGGGAGGGTATATTTATAGGGAGGGTTTATTTATAGGGAGGGTATATTTTATAGGGAGGGTATATTTTATAGGGAGGGTATATTTATAGGGAGGGTATATTTATAGGGAGGGTATATTTATAGGGAGGGTATATTTTTCTTTTTGGCTTTTGTTTGTCTTTCCCCTGGTGGCAGAATACAACTTTGTGGCTGTGATAATTAGTGACGACAATAAGACGGTCATGGCTAGAAGGAATTCAGCTTTAGTCAAACAAACGTCAAAAGTTAACCCTAACTATTTCCCTAAACTTAACCTAAATATCCTAACCTGCTACTTGAATTATCCTAACATAATGTGTAAATTCCCTAAACTTGCTACGAAAAGTGAAATCTGATTCTGTAGTTAATTTGTCTAAAGCTGGATCCCTTCTAGCCCAGACCCTGTCAGAGCATCAGAACGACTGCCTGACTGATTTACAAATCACATTGCATCATAAAAAGCTACTTCATTATTTATTTATTATTTTCAGATCAGTCAGTCACAATTTACCCATAATACATTGCGGTATTTAACCCTCTCGAACGCCGCCAATGATATGCTTCTTCCAACTGACATGGGTTTCAGATTTAGCTCAAAGATGTGTGGCTGTTATTGTAAGAGGCATTATGAGTCAGTCACCTTTCTGTATTCCTCCTACTGTCATAGACTGTCCTACCGTAGACAGAACGGGTAACAGATCAGGTCTACATAATGCAGAACAGACCGTCTACTCCAGCCCAGCAGGAGGCGATCTTACTAGATGTACACTGACGCTGAACGACGTCACTGTCGGAGAACAAGACCCGTCTGTTTAGCCTTTTATTTTACAACGTTGAAGCTACAAATACAAACTGGCTTTGGTAAGTTAAAATGTCACTCGGGTATTTTCTAGGACCGTTATTATACAGCTAGCTGGCTTTTTCATCGGTTCTCTGTTCCCTTTAGAACAGTGTCATAACACTCATTTTATCGGTATATCCCTGATAATGATTGTTTTTTGCTGGGACCATCGGCTGTCTAGGCTAATGCACCTTGTAGCATCATAACGTTATTAATGTCCGAGTCATTTCAGGGCTGTAATAAGTTACACTAAATGTAGCAACTTGAAATTGACATGTGTGTCAAAGTGAAATGCAGTGCTACATTTTTGTAGAGTACCTACAGCAGGGATGGGACATCTGAAGTCATGATGAGGGCCGCAGTGTCTCGCAGGTCTGCCAACACATGCAGGCAGGGCCGGACCTGGCCTTCTGGGGGCCCTAAGCGAACTTATGTCAGAACCAGAGAAACTGCTGATGCAACAACCCCATTTAATAATGTCACCTTGTGTAGTCTACTATTCTAACTCAACAGTGAGTTGAGACCCAGACTGAGTTCATAAAAAATGAAAAACTATATATAATTTTTCCTTCCGTTTTTGGAAATTGATCCGCCGGCCTACAAAACAAGAGTCCTGCCAGTTGCCTGTCCTGACAACAGTGTCTTGAAGGTATTCACCCTCTTGGCATTTTTCCTATTTTGTTGCCTTACAACCTGGAATTAAAATAGATTTTGGGGGTTTGTATCATTTGATTTATTTACACAACATGCCGACCACTTTGAAGATGCTAAATATTTTTTATTGTGAAACAAACAAACAAACAAGAAATAAGAAAAAAAAAAAACAGAACTTGAGCGTGCATAACTATTCACCCTCCCAAAGTCAATACTTTGTAGAGCCACCTTTTTCAGCAGTTACAGCTGCAAGTCTCTAGTTGTATGTCTCTATAAGCTTGGCACATCTAGACACTGGGATTGTTGTTGTATGTCTCTATCAGCTTGGTACATCTAGACACTGGGATTGTTGTTGTATGTCTCTATCAGCTTGGTACATCTAGCCACTGGGATTGTTGTTGTATGTCTCTATCAGCTTGGTACATCTAGCCACTGGGATTGTTGTTGTATGTCTCTATCAGCTTGGTACATCTAGCCACTGGGATTGTTGTTGTATGTCTCTATCAGCTTGGTACATCTAGCCACTGGGATTGTTGTTGTATGTCTCTATAAGCTTGGTACATCTAGCCACTGGGATTGTTGTTGTATGTCTCTATCAGCTTGGTACATCTAGCCACTGGGATTGTTGTTGTATGTCTCTATCAGCTTGGTACATCTAGCCACTGGGATTGTTGTTGTATGTCTCTATCAGCTTGGTACATCTAGACACTGGGATTGTTGTTGTATGTCTCTATCAGCTTGGTACATCTAGACACTGGGATTGTTGTTGTATGTCTCTATCAGCTTGGCACATCTAGACACTGGGATTGTTGTTGTATGTCTCTATCAGCTTGGCACATCTAGCCACTGGGATTGTTGTTGTATGTCTCTATCAGCTTGGTACATCTAGCCACTGGGATTGTTGTTGTATGTCTCTATCAGCTTGGTACATCTAGACACTGGGATTGTTGTTGTATGTCTCTATCAGCTTGGTACATCTAGCCACTGGGATTGTTGTTGTATGTCTCTATCAGCTTGGTACATCTAGACACTGGGATTGTTGTTGTATGTCTCTATCAGCTTGGTACATCTAGACACTGGGATTGTTGTTGTATGTCTCTATCAGCTTGGCACATCTAGACACTGGGATTGTTGTTGTATGTCTCTATAAGCTTGGCACATCTAGCCACTGGGATTGTTGTTGTATGTCTCTATCAGCTTGGTACATCTAGCCACTGGGATTGTTGTTGTATGTCTCTATCAGCTTGGCCCATCTAGCCACTGGGATTGTTGTTGTATGTCTCTATCAGCTTGGTACATCTAGCCACTGGGATTGTTGTTGTATGTCTCTATCAGCTTGGTACATCTAGACACTGGGATTGTTGTTGTATGTCTCTATCAGCTTGGTACATCTAGACACTGGGATTGTTGTTGTATGTCTCTATCAGCTTGGTACATCTAGACACTGGGATTGTTGTTGTATGTCTCTATCAGCTTGGTACATCTAGACACTGGGATTGTTGTTGTATGTCTCTATCAGCTTGGTACATCTAGACACTGGGATTGTTGTTGTATGTCTCTATCAGCTTGGTACATCTAGACACTGGGATTGTTGTTGTATGTCTCTATCAGCTTGGTACATCTAGACACTGGGATTGTTGTTGTATGTCTCTATCAGCTTGGTACATCTAGACACTGGGATTGTTGTTGTATGTCTCTATCAGCTTGGTACATCTAGACACTGGGATTGTTGTTGTATGTCTCTATCAGCTTGGTACATCTAGACACTGGGATTGTTGTTGTATGTCTCTATCAGCTTGGTACATCTAGACACTGGGATTGTTGTTGTATGTCTCTATCAGCTTGGCCCATCTAGACACTGGGATTGTTGTTGTATGTCTCTATCAGCTTGGTACATCTAGACACTGGGATTGTTGTTGTATGTCTCTATCAGCTTGGTACATCTAGACACTGGGATTGTTGTTGTATGTCTCTATCAGCTTGGTACATCTAGACACTGGGATTGTTGTTGTATGTCTCTATCAGCTTGGTACATCTAGACACTGGGATTGTTGTTGTATGTCTCTATCAGCTTGGTACATCTAGACACTGGGATTGTTGTTGTATGTCTCTATCAGCTTGGCCCATCTAGACACTGGGATTGTTGTTGTATGTCTCTATCAGCTTGGCACATCTAGCCACTGGGATTGTTGTTGTATGTCTCTATCAGCTTGGTACATCTAGCCACTGGGATTGTTGTTGTATGTCTCTATCAGCTTGGTACATCTAGACACTGGGATTGTTGTTGTATGTCTCTATCAGCTTGGTACATCTAGCCACTGGGATTGTTGTTGTATGTCTCTATCAGCTTGGTACATCTAGACACTGGGATTGTTGTTGTATGTCTCTATCAGCTTGGTACATCTAGACACTGGGATTGTTGTTGTATGTCTCTATCAGCTTGGTACATCTAGACACTGGGATTGTTGTTGTATGTCTCTATCAGCTTGGTACATCTAGACACTGGGATTGTTGTTGTATGTCTCTATCAGCTTGGTACATCTAGACACTGGGATTGTTGTTGTATGTCTCTATCAGCTTGGTACATCTAGCCACTGGGATTGTTGTTGTATGTCTCTATCAGCTTGGTACATCTAGCCACTGGGATTGTTGTTGTATGTCTCTATCAGCTTGGTACATCTAGACACTGGGATTGTTGTTGTATGTCTCTATCAGCTTGGTACATCTAGCCACTGGGATTGTTGTTGTATGTCTCTATAAGCTTGGTACATCTAGACACTGGGATTTTTGCCCATTCTTCAAGGTAAAACTGCTCCAGCTCCTTCAAGTTGGATGGGTTCTGCTGGTGTACAGCAATCTTTAAGTCATACCACAGATTCTCAATTGGATTGAGGTCTGGGCTTTTAAATGTTTCCCCTTAAACCACTCGAGTGTTGCTTTAGCAGTATGCTTAGGGTCATTGTCCTGCTGGAAGGTGAACCTCCGTCCCAGTCTCAAATCTCTGGAAGACAAACAGGTTTCCCTCAAGAATTTCCCTGTATTTAGCGCCTTCCATCATTCCTTCAATTCTTCCCAGTCCCTGTCGATGAAAAACAACCCCACAGCATGATGCTGCCACCAACATGCTGATGGTGTTCTCAGGGTAATGAGAGGTGTTGGGTTTGTGCCAGACATAGCGTTGTCCTTGATGGCCAAAAAGGTTTTAGTCTCATCTGACCAGAGTACCTTCTTCCATATGTTAGGGGAGTCTCCCACACCAAACGTGTTTGCTTACTTCTTTCATTAAACAATGCCTTTTTTCTGGCCACTCTTCCATAAAGCCCAGCTCTGTGGAGTGTACGGCTTAAAGTGGTCCTATGGACAGATACTCCAATCTCTGCTGTGGATCTTTGCAGCTCCTTCAGGGTTATCTTTGGTCTCTTTGTTGCCTCTCTGGTTAACGCCCTCCTTGCCTGGTCCGTGAGTTTTGGTGGGCGGCCCTCTCTTAGCAGGTTTGTTGTGATGCCATATTCCTTCCATGTTTTATGGATGGATTTAATGTTGCTCCGTGGGATGTTCAACGTTTCTGATATTTTTTTATAACCCAACCCTGATCTGTACTTCTCCACAACTTTGTCCCTGACCTGTTTGGAGAGATCCTTGGTCTTCATGGTGCCACTTGCTTAGTGGTGTTGCAGACTCTGGGGCCTTTCAGAACAAGTGTATATATATATACTGAGATCATGTGACACACAGGTGGACTTTATTTAACTAATTATGTGACTTCTGAAGGTAATTCGTTGCACCAGATCTTATTTAGGGGCTTCATAGCAAAGGGGAGAATACATACTGTATGCTTCATAGCAAAGGGGAGAATACATACTGTATGCTTCATAGCAAAGGGGAGAATACATACTGTATGCTTCATAGCAAAGGGGAGAATACATACTGTATGCTTCATAGCAAAGGGGAGAATACATACTGTATGCTTCATAGCAAAGGGGAGAATACATACTGTATGCTTCATAGCAAAGGGGAGAATACATACTGTATGCACACACCACTTTTACGGATATTATTATTTTTTTCATTTCATTTCACCAGTTTGGACTATTTAGTGTTTGTCCATTACATGAAATACAAATAGAAATCCATTTAAATTACAGGTTGTAATGCAACAAAACAGGAAAAACACGTTTGCAAGGCACTGTAGTGAGTTACATTTCTCTCTCTCTCTCTCCTCTCCTCTCTTCTCTCTTCCTCTCTCTCTCTCTCTCTCAGTATCCCTGCCATCTGAAGAACACAGTAGTGGACCACCTTAGGCTCAGCAACACTGCTACTGCTCTACCACAGTAGAGGACCACCACCTCAACACTGCTCTACCACAGTAGAGGACCACCACCTCAACACTGCTCTACCACAGTAGAGGACCACCACCTCAACACTGCTCTACCACAGTAGAGGACCACCACCTCAACACTGCTCTACCACAGTAGAGGACCACCACCTCAACACTGCTCTACCACAGTAGAGGACCACCACCTCAACACTGCTCTACCACAGTAGAGGACCACCACCTCAACACTGCTCTACCACAGTAGAGGACCACCACCTCAACACTGCTCTACCACAGTAGAGGACCACCACCTCAACACTGCTCTACCACAGTAGAGGACCACCACCTCAACACTGCTCTACTGTGCCAGAGCAACTAAGGAGGACCGATGCTTCGCTTTAACAAAACCGCAGTTCTGGCCCTCCTTATAACTACCAGCTCTGTTTTCCTCCTATTCCAGCTGTATCACTACAGACAGCATGTCTCCCAGGTGAGTTGAACTTGACAACATCTCTATACATGGATATTGGCACCACAATGTTTAACTTTTGATCTTGTTCTAGAATGGACCACATATCTTTGGCAGGACAGTGCATCTGTCAGGAAAGGATACTCAGTGGGTAAGCTCTTTATAGACTAGACCTTCGGTTCCATGACTGTTTGGATAACAACACATATATAGAATTACCTAACGCTAATCTTTGAATAGAACTTATGTTGGGTTAAAATTATGAATAGTCTGTCTATTTCAGTAACCTCTTATTTCCAGTCGTCTGAACAATATGCACTTATGGGTATGTTGTTGTTGTTGTTGAATCACGACCCTATCTACTACTACAGCAGGTGGTGAAGAAGTTCATGGGCCTGGTCCATAAGTACAACCTGCCAGTGTTCCTGGTGGACACAGCCTCCCTAGGCCTCCTCTCTCAGGACTCTATGCTGCTGAGAGACAGCCTGGTTAAAGAACCCCACTGTACCTTCCTCTGTACTAACAGAGACGTCCTTACCTTCGCTCTGCTCAGCAACCTTTGGAAATACGACGTAAGGAATGAAGCCACACTCGGCTATAAAGATATAGAGCTAGCTGTAGAGTTGAAGTCGGAAGTCTACATCCACCTTAACAAATACATTTAAACTCAGTCTACATCCACCTTAACAAATACATTTAAACTCAGTCTACATACACCTTAACAAATACATTTAAACTCAGTCTACATCCACCTTAACAAATACATTTAAACTCAGTCTACATCCACCTTAACAAATACATTTAAACTCAGTCTACATCCACCTTAACAAATATATTTAAACTCAGTCTACATACACCTTAACAAATACATTTAAACTCAGTCTACATCCACCTTAACAAATACATTTAAACTCAGTCTACATCCACCTTAACAAATACATTTAAACTCAGTCTACATCCACCTTAACAAATACATTTAAACTCAGTCTACATACACCTTAACAAATACATTTAAACTCAGTCTACATCCACCTTAACAAATACATTTAAACTCAGTCTACATCCACCTTAACAAATACATTTAAACTCAGTCTACATCCACCTTAACAAATACATTTAAACTCAGTCTACATACACCTTAACAAATACATTTAAACTCAGTCTACATACACCTTAACAAATACATTTAAACTCAGTCTACATACACCTTAACAAATACATTTAAACTCAGTCTACATCCACCTTAACAAATACATTTAAACTCAGTCTACATACACCTTAACAAATACATTTAAACTCAGTCTACATACACCTTAACAAATACATTTAAACTCAGTCTACATACACCTTAACAAATACATTTAAACTCAGTCTACATACACCTTAGTCAAATACATTTAAACTCAGTCTACATACACCTTAACAAATACATTTAAACTCAGTTTACATACACCTTAACAAATACATTTAAACTCAGTCTACATCCACCTTAACAAATACATTTAAACTCAGTTTACATACACCTTAACAAATACATTTAAACTCAGTCTACATACACCTTAACAAATACATTTAAACTCAGTCTACATACACCTTAGCCAAATACATTTAAACTCAGTCTACATACACCTTAACAAATACATTTAAACTCAGTTTACATACACCTTAACAAATACATTTAAACTCAGTCTACATCCACCTTAACAAATACATTTAAACTCAGTTTACATACACCTTAACAAATACATTTAAACTCAGTCTACATACACCTTAACAAATACATTTAAACTCAGTCTACATACACCTTAGCCAAATACATTTAAACTCAGTCTACATACACCTTAGCCAAATAAATTTAAACTCAGTTTACATACACCTTAGCCAAATACATTTAAACTCCTGGTCAGTTAGGATCTTATTCTTTATTTTAAAGTGGTGACAATTGACTCAAATGATGTCAATTAGCCTATCAGAAGCTTCTAAAGCCAAGGCAACTTAGTGTATGCAAACTTCTGACCCACTGGAATTGTGATATAGTGAATTATAATTGAAATAATCTGTCTGTAAACAATTGTTGGAAGAATTATGAGTTTTAATGACTTCAACCTGAGAGAGAGAGAGAGAGAGAGAGAGAGAGAGAGAGAGAGAGAGACACAGTCAGTCAGTCAGTCAGTCAGCCAGCCACTGATCTGTCGTTCTGCCCCTGAATAAGGCAGTTAACCCACTGTTCCCCAGTAGGCCGTCATAGTAAATAAGAATTTGTTCTTAACTGACTTGCCTAGTAAAATACAAAATGATTTATATTGAGATGTTTGGTTTAGAGCTGTTTCTCTAATAATGTTCTCATTTGTTTCTAAGCAGATCATTGTTTTCATTATTGTTGATAATGTTCTTGTATTTTGACTTCTCTGACATGTCCAGTAGTTATTTGAGCAGAAGCCTGGGTTTTATTCATTACTACACTAAAATGAACTATTGGACAAGTTTCTGTCCAATTGGTGGCTAATGAACACGACACTGGTATCTGTCTGTGTTGTGATCAGGCTGGTTTGGTGGCAGCAGCTGAAGAGAAGGGCTTCGAACTGTTGGAGGTGCGAGGGAAAGACCCTCGATTGGTCAGCATGGACGACCTATCAGGAAACGAGATCCCTCTCCACTTCCTTTTCCGTCTCCAAGGTTACGTGGTCCATGTGGTGGTCCTGTACGAGCGCAGCGGGAACTACCTGTGGCACGGCGTCCTGCGACTCAAACCAAACATGGACAGGAAGTTCGCCCCCTTCAGAAGGCTGGACTATGGCCGCAACGCTGGAGCCTATGACAGGTAGCTAGACAACGGGTGTGTATTCATTAGTGCACAGAGTAGCAAACCGTAGCAAAACCTTTTGAAACAGAACTCTTTGCAACGAAAACAATTGTTTCTTATTGGATAAGTTGAAGTTAGTCCCTTCCTGTTTTGGGCGGTTTCTAGTGAACACACCAGCCCTTCTTTCCTAACAGTCCAGAAACATAACCAACATGCTCATGACAAGTCTTCCAATGCATTATAACTGCATCATAATGCATTATACCTGCAGTCATTGAGTATTTGTAAATAACCACAGAAGGCTGTAGACTGTGGAAACGTAGCTTGCTTGTCTCCTGTCAGGCCAGAGCTGGTACTGACCACGCTGGACGGGCTAGATGTCCGGATCCCCAGGAACATCTCTGGATTCCTGACTGAATATTCCCAGGCTCGATTTCTGGAGTGTAGCTACAGGGACGCACGCTCCTTCTTCCAGGTCTGTAGGTTCAAGTCTCTCTATTCCCTATATAGTGCACTACTTTTGACCAGGACCCATAGGGTTTAGTCCACTAGCTAAGTGTTGAATCAGCTGTGTCTCAAGTTTGAAGTTAGTATTCTAGCCTATGGTTTGGACTTTGGTTTATTCCCACTACATTTAACCAGTGTTCCCTATTGGATCAGCTGTACCCTGAAGACACGTCTCCTGAGGCAATGAACTTCAGGATGAAAGCTAAGGCTCTGCTCCACCTAGCTGCCAGGACCCTCACTGAGCTCCACGTCCCCTTCTGGCTGAGTAGTGGCACCTGCCTGGGTAAGACCCTACATAACCCTAACTCTACAAAACCACAAGTCTACATAACCACAACCCTACATAACCCTAACCCTACATATCCCTAACCCTACATAACCACAACCCTACATAACCACAACCCTACATAACCACAACCCTACATAACCACAACCCTACATAACCCTAACCCTACATATCCCTAACCCTACATAACCACAACCCTACATAACCACAACTCTACATAACTCTAACCCTATATAACCCTACATATCCCTAACTCTACATAACCCTACATATCCCTAACTCTACATATCCCTAACTCTACATATCCCTAACTCTACATATCCCTACATATCCCTAACCCTACATATCCCTAACCCTACATATCCCTAACCCTACATATCCCTAACTCTACATATCCCTAACTCTACATATCCCTAACTCTACATAACTCTACATATCCCTAACTCTACATATCCCTACCTCT
Source organism: Thymallus thymallus (assembly GCA_023634145.1). Classification (NCBI taxonomy): domain Eukaryota; kingdom Metazoa; phylum Chordata; class Actinopteri; order Salmoniformes; family Salmonidae; genus Thymallus; species Thymallus thymallus. Next base: position 1,189,400 of record CM042403.1, on the reverse strand, counting down.
ACATATCCCTACCTCTACATATCCCTAACTCTACATATCCCTAACTCTACATAACCCTACATAACCCTAACTCTACATATCCCTACATATCCCTAACCCTACATATCCCTAACCCTACATATCCCTAACCCTACATATCCCTAACTCTACATATCCCTAACTCTACATATCCCTAACTCTACATAACTCTACATATCCCTAACTCTACATATCCCTACCTCTACATATCCCTACCTCTACATATCCCTAACTCTACATATCCCTAACTCTACATATCCCTAAACCTACATAACCCTAAACCTACATAACCCTAACTCTACATATCCCTAACTCTACATATCCCTACATAACCCTAACTCTACATATCCCTAACTCTACATATCCCTAACTCTACATATCCCTAACTCTACATAACCCTACATAACCCTAACTCTACATATCCCTAACTCTACATATCCCTAACTCTACATATCCCTAACTCTACATAACTCTACATATCCCTAACTCTACATATCCCTACATAACCCTAAACCTACATAACCCTAACTCTACATATCCCTAACTCTACATATCCCTACATAACCCTAACCCTACATATCCCTAACTCTACATATCCCTAACTCTACATATCCCTAACTCTACATAACCCTACATAACCCTAACTCTACATAACCCTAACTCTACATATCCCTAACTCTACATATCCCTAACTCTACATATCCCTAACTCTACATATCCCTACATATCCCTAACTCTACATATCCCTAACTCTACATATCCCTACATAACCCTAACCCTACATATCCCTAACTCTACATATCCCTAACTCTACATATCCCTAACTCTACATATCCCTAACTCTACATATCCCTACATATCCCTAACTCTACATATCCCTAACTCTACATATCCCTACATAACCCTAACTCTACATATCCCTAACTCTACATATCCCTAACTCTACATATCCCTAACTCTACATAACCCTACATATCCCTAACTCTACATATCCCTAACTCTACATATCCCTAACTCTACATATCCCTAACTCTACATATCCCTAACTCTACATATCCCTAACTCTACATATCCCTAACTCTACATATCCCTAACTCTACATATCCCTAACTCTACATATCCCTAACCCTACATAACCCTAAACCTACATATCCCTAACTCTACATATCCCTAACCCTACATATCCCTAACTCTACATAATCCTAACCCTACATATCCCTAACCCTACATATCCCTAACTCTACATATCCCTAACCCTACATATCCCTAACTCTACATATCCCTAACCACTCACAGAGCTCCAAGTCCCCCTCTGGCTCAGCAGTGGCCCTTGCCTGGATAAGACTGTGCTACATAACCATACGGTTGTTAGTCTTGTTGTTGTTCACACGACATATTCATGCTTTTATCCCATTTGAACATTTACAGTGTCACACTCCACTGACTTGTCCATATGGTTATTGTGGTATAAGGCTAAAAGTAATGTGTTGAATTGTGCTGGTGACATGACTGGCCTCCACTCATACAAGCTTCTGATGCGTGCCTAAAAAAGTCTAATTTAATATACACCATTATTTATTATAGGCAGGTCTAGAGAAACATTATGATATGGAGAAAAGGTATTAATAATAATATGAGTTGGCCTACTGTATGTTATCTGGTTGTGCTCCAGGCTGTAGGCTGTAGGCTTGTTTATTTAGCTGACAAGACATGCTTATAAGTCCTGTGAAATAATTTTATATGATTTTATAGTAAGAAGAAAATAATTGAACTGAAAATAGGAAGGATATTTTCCCATTCCAGAGCGCATATTAAGAGGCTATGTTGAGTGTAAAAGTGATCAGTTTTTTGGCAACTTGAGTTGTGAATGAATGATACATTTCTAAGACATTCAAAGGGCTGCATGGTGTGACTATAGGCTATTGATGATTTGAGAAAGTAAAAAAAAAAAGCTTGTGCTCTGTTCCTTGCCTCAGGCTGCACAGCTAAGTGATGGGTCGGACTATTCTCAATGTCATCTTGTCTTTACTAATATGTCAAATTTGTTTGGATTTATAATGGCCAGTATCACACCCTACAGTATCACACCCTACAGTATCACACCCTACAGTATCACACCCTACAGTATCACTCCCTACAGTATCACTCCCTACAGTATCACACCCTACAGTATCACACCCTACAGTATCACACCCTACAGTATCACACCCTACAGTATCACTCCCTACAGTATCACTCCCTACAGTATCACTCCCTACAGTATCACACCCTACAGTATCACTCCCTACAGTATCACTCCCTACAGTGTCATTACCTACAGTGTCATTACCTACAGTGTCATTACCTACAGTGTCATTACCTACAGTGTCACTCCCTACAGTATCATACCCTACAGTATCATTACCTACAGTATCATTACCTACATTATCACACCCTACAGTATCACACCCTACAGTATCACACCCTACAGTATCACACCCTACAGTATCACACCCTACAGTATCACACCCTACAGTATCACTCCCTACAGTATCACTCCCTACAGTATCACACCCTACAGCATCACACCCTACAGCATCACACCCTACAGTATCACTCCCTACAGTATCACTCCCTACAGTATCATTACCTACAGTATCACTCCCTACAGTATCACTCCCTACAGTATCAGTCCCTACAGTATCAGTCCCTACAGTATCAGTCCCTACAGTATCACTCCCTACAGTATCACTCCCTACAGTATCACTCCCTACAGTATCACTCCCTACAGTATCATTACCTACAGTATCAGTCCCTACAGTATCAGTCCCTACAGTATCACTCCCTACAGTATCATTACCTACAGTATCAGTCCCTACAGTATCATTACCTACAGTATCATACCCTACAGTATCATTACCTACAGTATCATTACCTACATTATCACACCCTACAGTATCACACCCTACAGTATCACACCCTACAGTATCACACCCTACAGTATCACACCCTACAGTATCACACCCTACAGTATCACACCCTACAGTATCACTCCCTACAGTATCACTCCCTACAGTATCACACCCTACAGCATCACACCCTACAGTATCACACCCTACAGTATCACTCCCTACAGTATCATTACCTACAGTATCACTCCCTACAGTATCACTCCCTACAGTATCACTCCCTACAGTATCAGTCCCTACAGTATCAGTCCCTACAGTATCACTCCCTACAGTATCACTCCCTACAGTATCACTCCCTACAGTATCACTCCCTACAGTATCATTACCTACAGTATCAGTCCCTACAGTATCAGTCCCTACAGTATCACTCCCTACAGTATCATTACCTACAGTATCACTCCCTACAGTATCAGTCCCTACAGTATCAGTCCCTACAGTATCACTCCCTACAGGTTAACATGTCATTGGTCGCTACTCCTCTTGGTTCAGGTTGGTTCCGGCAGTGCAGTATCATTCACTACAGTAAAGATGTGGACCTGGGCGTCTGGATTAAAGACTACAGACATGATATCACTCAAGCTTTTCAAAAGGCTGGCCTTCCGTTAAAACACAAGTTTGGAAAGGTACTTTATGTTTCAGATCATAGGAGATACTATTAGAAAGATCATTTTGGTTCAATAAGTGTGTTCCAAATGGCACCCTATTTTATAGTGCACTACGTTTGACCCGAGCCCTACGTTTGACCAGGGTCCTGGTAAAAAGTAGTGCCTTAAATAGTGAATAGGGTGCCATTTCAGACGTATCCCCAGTCAATGTGTTGTATCTGTTTCTGTGCAGGTGGAGGATAGCCTGGAACTGTCCTTCCAGGGCCTGGATGTTAAACTGGACATTTTCTTCTTCTATGAGGAGACTGATGTTGTGTGGAACGGAGGAACCCAAGCTAAGAGTGGGAAGAAATTCAAGTAAGTCTCTGTTTTACTGTACTTTATGTTATAGAGCTGAGTCACTGCTGCTTAGTTCTAGACTATAACAAAACCTACTGATAACAAGTTTTCAATCTATTGACCTTCAGGCTTTTTATGTATTTAGAGATTCACCAGGCACTCGCACATCTGAGCTATCTCTGTTGCAGGTTAAATGACATGAGAACAAAATAGAAACCTGCACACTGCTCTTGATAGTATCATGCTCTTGATAGTATCACTGCTCTTGGTAGTATCACTGCTCTTGATAGTATCACTGCTCTTGATAGTATCACTGCTCTTGATAGTATCACTGCTCTTGATAGTATAGTAGTATAGTATAGTAAGGCCTTCCTCAGAGCTTTTGTGTGTTGTTTAATGATCTTATCTTATTAATTAGCACCCTTATGAAGCCATAGCTCCACCCACATCCGTTCAATGTATGGAATGGGGTTGGCATTGAGGGAAAGTAAGCAAGAGTTCCCAAATATAACAAGGTGCATTTCATAAATATTCTAATAAAATGTGTACAGAAAACGTATATTAAACACGTCTGTAAAACCACAATGAGGACATCGACCCATCAAGCAAGTTTTCATAAAAGCACAATAAATAACGCCAGTAATCTGAAGTGGTGGCATTAACTCATATACACATTCACAACATAACATACAAGACCTTTAGGAAATAATGTCTGAAGGGTGAACATCCCAAGTATTATTTATATCACCTCCCCTGTCTGATATCTTAACTCTCTCTATGCCACAAAATCTGAAGGTAGAAATGTCCTGTTTTAGGGAATTAAAATGAATCCCTGTCGTTTCTCCTGATTTTAACTTTATGTTCACTCATTCTCTGTTTGAGAGAACGACAACACAGACCTCATGGACAAAGTATACTTGGTGGTGAACATTACAGTGTTGTTAAACTCTACTGGGTATTTTTTATGTTTTCCCTGATGCCAAATAAATCAATAAAAATGGATACGATTCCAGACTTACTAACCAGAGACTCCTACCCGTTCTGTTAGGTATCTGTTCCCTAAGTTTACCCTCTGCTGGACTGAGCTGATGGACCTAAAGGTGCGTGTCCCATGTGAGACGCTGGACTATGTATCAGCTAACTATGGCCCCACCTGGAACACACCTGTAAAGACCTGGGACTGGAAGAGCTCTCCGCCCAACGTGCAGGACAACGGGGTGTGGCCTGTCAGGGAGTGGGATGAGGTCATCCAGGTGTACTGACACACTACTGCACCTGTACTGACTAGTACACTACATATGAGTGCACTATACGAGATTGTACTACATCAGAGTAGACTATATTGGAGTACACTTAAACCACACAGAAGAAAATGGACTGAAACAGGGCCTGTCTATCTGGCCTGTCTATCTGGCCTGTCTATCTGGCCTGTCTATCTGGACTGTCTATCTCTATCTGGCCTGTCTATCTGGACGGTTCGATAAGAAACACTTGTCTTTGTACGTTTTGCTACGGCGTGCACTATACGACCCTGAGTACACTACTCCGAAGTACACTACACCTGAGAACACTACTCCGAAGTACACTACACCTGGGAACACTACTCCAAAGTAGCAGCTTTAAAGGCTAGTACTAAGGGTGTGAATCTGAGATGTTGGTTTGAACTGGTAACTTACCATTGACTGTAAACTGCAGACCACCAATACTGGACTCTTCATCCTTTGGACTGATGCAACTGTCTATTGATATGTAATGTGCGTTCCTTGTTTGAAATACTGTATTATGTTGAATAGCTACTGACATTACTTACTACTGACATGTTGCCCAGTTGGGTAGGCCCAAGGTAAGGCCATGTTACGGCCTTGGTTACTTGATATCATGTTATTACGGCCTTGGTTACTTGATATCGTGTTGTTACGGCCTTGGTTACTTGATATTGTGTTGTTACGGCCTTGGTTACTTGATATCGTGTTGTTACGGCCTTGGTTACTTGATATCATGTGGTTACGGCCTTGGTTACTTGATATCATGTGGTTACGGCCTTGGTTACTTGATATCATGTGGTTACGGCCTTGGTTACTTGATATTGTTTTATTACGGCCTTGGTTACTTGATATCGTGTTATTACGGCCTTGGTTACTTGATATCGTGTTATTACGGCCTTGGTTACTTGATATCATGTGGTTACGGCCTTGGTTACTTGATATCATGTGGTTACGGCCTTGGTTACTTGATATCATGTGGTTACGGCCTTGGTTGCTTGATATCATGTGGTTACGGCCTTGGTTGCTTGATATCATGTGGTTACGGCCTTGGTTACTTGATATCATGTGGTTACGGCCTTGGTTACTTGATATCATGTGGTTACGGCCTTGGTTACTTGATATCGTGTGGTTACGGCCTTGGTTACTTGATATCGTGTGGTTACGGCCTTGGTTACTTGATATCGTGTGGTTACGGCCTTGGTTACTTGATATCGTGTGGTTACGGCCTTGGTTACTTGATATCGTGTGGTTACGGCCTTGGTTACTTGATATCGTGTGGTTACGGCCTTGGTTACTTGATATCGTGTGGTTACGGCCTTGGTTACTTGATATCGTGTGGTTACGGCCTTGGTTACTTGATATCGTGTGGTTACGGCCTTGGTTACTTGATATCGTGTGGTTACGGCCTTGGTTACTTGATATCATGTTATTACGGCCTTGGTTACTTGATATCATGTTATTACGGCCTTGGTTACTTGATATCGTGTTATTATGGCCTTGGTTACTTGAAGTGCTAGGTGGTGGTGATGACCACTGACTGAACTTGATTATTGGGTGTGTCCCAAATTGCACCATATTTCCTACATAGTGCACTACATTTGAACAGAGCCGAAAGTGGTACACTACATTGGGAGTGGACATTATGTTCATATTGTATATATTTTATGCCTCTTGTGTTTCAGGAATCATCCGTATTAAAGATCTGACTGTCTTGAGTTTTGTCATCATCGTTGTTGAAGGGAACTATGCTCACGCTAGCCTGCTAGCATGTCAACTCCTGGTCACTCATTTAGCTTGACAATGACAGCATTGGGAGTTATCAAGACAACAAACAGATCTTGGACCAGGCTATGCTCACCAGAGGACTGCTCCAATTTCTAAAATAATGACAAGCTTTGACATGACAACCTGGACCAGAACCATAGAATGAAAATGATGCGCATGGCTGTGCTCTGTAAAGTTGGTACACATTACATGGAACAGTTTTCTGTACTACACCAGATGTAGCCAGATCTATGTGTTGCTGTATTTCATGGTTGTAGCAACTTAAAAAATACTAAAAAGCCATTTTTAAGGTACGAATTTGGCCCGAATACACCCACTCTTAACATGAAGACCCTGGCAAACAGCTAATCCATAGATAGATAGATTTGTCTTGTTTTGCACACGTTGTACAAAATAATAAAATGCAGTACGACAGGATCTTTCTAAATGTAGCTCTTTATTAGCTAGCTATAAATGGCATGTTCCCTTGTCTCCTGCCATGATCAACTGAAGATGACCTCACCACCTGGGTGGTCTGATATCTGACTTTTCTGTCACTGAATCAATATACAGTTCATCAGCATTTGGCTCTTTGGTTGACATTCCATCTGTGTCACTGTACTGTTTTCCCACAGTAAGCTCTGCACACTTTTGCAAAGTGATTCCATTTTCCACAGTTAGTACACTGTTTGCCTTTAGCTGGGCAACTTCCCTGTTCGCCATGCACTTTGTATCCACAATATCCACATGTTTGGGGCGTTTTGAGTCTCTCTGTCTCTCTCTCTCTCTCTCTGTCTGTCTGTCTCTCGCTGTCTGTCTGTCTGTCTCTCTCTCTCTCTGTCCTCGGCACCGGTGTGCTCTGACGTCTGACTGACTGCGTGCGCTGCCACTGCTTGTTCACGTGATGCGCTCGTGCTGCCTGAACCTGCGCTAGCTCGTGATATATGGCTACATCGACAGCTTTGTCCAGCGTTATCTCAGACCCAACATTCACAAGTTTATGAGTGGAATACGGTGAGTGTATTCCAAATCCAATACGGTCCCTGACCGTCCTTATTTGCATAATCGCAGTCTTTCACAAGCAGACTTTCTCGTGGAGTTTGTACCTAGCCAAAATCCTATTGGTCTTTGGCCAGCTTCAAAACTGACCTCACCACATGGGTGGTCTTAACCAATCATAGCACAGTATGATACGATTCAGTATGTTGATACATATGAATATTACAATCATAGCATACGTATCGATGAATCGTTGTGACATTAAATATGAGCGATAGTGTAATCAATGTGTAATAACTACGTTAAAAAATGTATGAACGTGTTAAATTGTCATGAAGTGCAGTCATATTCAGGTCCTGATTGGTCAACAAGCTTAGACACGCAAAGACTCAAACAGCGTTCCATAGGGTCACGTGCACAAGCATAGCCTTTTTTGCAAGGCCTTTTGGGATTCTGGGGGGGAGGAAGGGACTGGCCAGGAGAAGCTCCATTCAGTGTTAGACTTGGAAACATACATGGTCAACTAATGATTTCAGAATATAAATTAATTGACTGAGAAACTGTCATTGTGTTAAAGCAGATCAGTTGGCCTTTTTGGGAAGGTGGCACGAAATCACTGATCACATCAATATTGTTAAATCAATGATGTCCAATCAATGCAGTATTATCAATGTGTGTATGCACAATCAATGGGAAATTGAGGTAATAAAGTTAGTCCTATAGAAGTGGTGACAAGCTAATCAAGTAGTGAGATACCGATGGACTGGACAATTCTCTTCTCATCACTCATCTTGAAAAAACATATACTAAAAATGTGGAAATCAATCAATCCGCCATCCTTAACACAATGGAGAAAAATGATTTATTACTGAAATAGCATGGGGCTATGGAGAGAAACCAAATGGTACAATTTAAAGTGGCAAACAATACAGTGTAGACATTGTTAATGTTGTAAATGACTATTGTAGCTGGAAACGGCAGATTTTTTATGGAATATCTACATAGGCGAAAAAGCCATATCTTCCTCTGTCCAGTGTCTGTGTTCTTTAGCCCATCTTAATGTTTTATTTTGATTGGCCAGTCTGAGATATGCCTATAAGGCCAGCATTCCGGAGTCGCCTCTTCACTGTTGACGTTGAGACTGGTGTTTTGTGGGTACTATTTAATGAAGCTGCCAGTTGAGGACTTGTGAGGCATCTGTTTTTCAAACTAGACATTCTAATGTACTTGTCCTCTTGCTCAGTTGTGCACCGGGGCCTCCCACTCCTCTTTCTATTCTGCTTGGAGCCAGTTTGCACTGTTCTGTGAAGGGAGTAGTACACAGCGTTGTACGAGATCTTCAGTTTCTTGGCAATTTCTCGCATGGAATAGCCTTCATTTCTCAGAACAAGAATAGACTGATGCGTTTCAGAAGAAAGTTATTGGATTAGCTTAAACAACGTGCCATTGGAACACAGGAGTGATGGTTGCTGATAATGGGCCTCTGTACGCCTATGTAGATATTCTATAAAAACTATTGTTTCCAGCTACAAAAGTCATTTACAACATGAACAATGTCTACACTGTATTTCTTATCAATTTGATGTTATTTTAATGGACAAAAAAATTGCTTTTCTTTCAAAAACAAGGACCTTTCTAAGTGACCCCAAACTTTTGAACGGTAGTATATACTGTATTCAATACTATTCTACTGTATCTTAGTCCATGCCGCTCTGACATCGCTCATTCATATATGTATATAGTCTTAATTAATTACTTAGATTTGTGTGTATTGGGTATATGTTGTATAATTGTCGGAGTCAGAAGCACAAGCGTTTCACTACACCCGCATTCACATCTGCTAAACACGTGTGTGTGTGTGACCAATAAAATGTGATTTGATGTGTTTTTTTCTCTTGTGTCCTACTTATATCAGTACATGCCTAAAACCTTTACTCAATCAAATAAACCTGACGTAGAAAATAAGCCATTAGTTGTTGTTGACCAAATCGGACAGTGATTGAAGTCCATAATGAAGTCCTCCCTGTTACAACCCGTCATCTGTTACAACCCATAATGAAGTCCTCCCTGTTACAACCCGTCATCTGTTACAACCCATAATGAAGTCCTCCCTGTTACAACCCGTCATCTGTTACAACCCATAATGAAGTCCTCCCTGTTTAACCCGTCATCTGTTACAACCCATAATGAAGTCCTCCCTGTTTAACTCGTCATCTGTTACAACCCATAATGAAGTCCTCCCTGTTACATCCCATCATGAAGTCCTCCCTGTTACAAGCTATAATGAAGTCCTCCCTGTTACAACCCATAATGTAGTCCTCCCTGTTACAACCCGTCATCTGTTACAACCCATAATGAAGTCCTCCCTGTTACAACCCATAATGAAGTCCTCCCTGTTACAACCCATAATGAAGTCCTCCCTGATACAACCCATAATGAAGTCCTCCCTTATACAACCCATAATGAAGTCCTCCCTGTTACAACCCATAATGAAGTCCTCCCTGTTACAACCCATAATGAAGTCCTCCCTGTTACAACCCATAATGAAGTCCTCCCTGATACAACCCATAATGAAGTCCTCCCTGTTACAACCCATAATGAAGTCCTCCCTGTTACAACCCATAATGAAGTCCTCCCTGTTACAACCCGTCATCTGTTACAACCCATAATGAAGTCCTCCCTGATACAACCCATAATGAAGTCCTCCCTGATACAACCCATAATGAAGTCCTCCCTGTTACAACCCATAATGAAGTCCTCCCTGTTACAACCCATAATGAAGTCCTCCCTGTTACAACCCATAATGAAGTCCTCCCTGTTACAACCCATAATGAAGTCCTCCCTGTTACAACCCATAATGAAGTCCTCCCTGATACAACCCATAATGAAGTCCTCCCTTATACAACCCATAATGAAGTCCTCCCTGTTACAACCCATAATGAAGTCCTCCCTGTTACAACCCATAATGAAGTCCTTCCTGTTACAACCCATAATGAAGTCCTCCCTGATACAACCCATAATGAAGTCCTCCCTGTTACAACCCATAATGAAGTCCTCCCTGTTACAACCCATAATGAAGTCCTCCCTGTTACAACCCGTCATCTGTTACAACCCATAATGAAGTCCTCCCTGATACAACCCATAATGAAGTCCTCCCTGATACAACCCATAATGAAGTCCTCCCTGTTACAACCCATAATGAAGTCCTCCCTGTTACAACCCATAATGAAGTCCTCCCTGTTACAACCCATAATGAAGTCCTCCCTGTTACAACCCATAATGAAGTCCTCCCTGTTACAACCCATAATGAAGTCCTCCCTGATACAACCCATAATGAAGTCCTCCCTGATACAACCCATAATGAAGTCCTCCCTGTTACAACCCATAATGAAGTCCTCCCTGTTACAACCCATAATGAAGTCCTCCCTGTTACAACCCATAATGAAGTCCTCCCTGATACAACCCATAATGAAGTCCTCCCTGTTACAACCCATAATGAAGTCCTCCCTGTTACAACCCATAATGAAGTCCTCCCTGTTACAACCCATAATGAAGTCCTCCCTGATACAACCCATAATGAAGTCCTCCCTGTTACAACCCATAATGAAGTCCTCCCTGATACAACCCATAATGAAGTCCTCCCTGTTACAACCCATAATGAAGTCCTCCCTGTTACAACCCATAATGAAGTCCTCCCTGTTACAACCCATAATGAAGTCCTCCCTGATACAACCCATAATGAAGTCCTCCCTGTTACAACCCATAATGAAGTCCTCCCTGTTACAACCCGTCATCTGTTTAAGACGTTCGTTTAGCCCGCCCGCGGAATTGTGGGTAAATGCTTCGCAGCGGTCCACTAGATAGCACAGCCTCAAAAGTTGACGTTATCGTATAAATTCATGAACTCAACAAAACAAAAACAAGCCGTTTTTTGTGTTTAAATGTAAGTTTAGCAGTGTGGTTAGGGTTAGGTTAGGTTAGAGGTTTAATAGTGAGGTAACGAGCCTCTACAGCAGGAGGGATGAGGAGGCTGATCCGCCATTTCAGCAGCGTCGACGAGGCCTAGTCTCAGTAAACACTGAGGACGACATATTGAACACGTTTCTTTAGCATAGCGAGGTGTAGAGGAGGAGAAGAGAGGAGGAGAAGAGAGGAGGCACAGCGACTCCTCTAAAGAGCTGCGGAGACAGAGAACGAGACAGAAGATGGCGGTCGACAGACGAGACGAGAAAGGTACGGTCGTCGCAGGAAGGTTTGCTGAACTAGCAGGACGCTAACCTGCTAACCATTGTCCCGTGATGGCCTGTTAATTTACTCCGTTCTGAGAGATAACAGTCCAATTACTCACTGTTTTACTTCCAGAATGGTTCATTTAAAGTGTATCATATTAATTTGCCCACAGCCAGGTAACTAGCTCGTTAGCTGGGTTAACGTTACCACGTCTTGCTAGTTAGCTACAGTAGCTAACGACATCATTTGTTGTTGTAGCTAGGTAACGTTAGTTAACTGGATATTAACGTACAGCCAGATGTATACCCTCTACGGTCATACATAGAGAACTACCGAGGTGTTAGTTCATGTTAGTCAAGCAGTAGGCTAGTCAAAGCCTTTATCATCATTTCTGGTAGATCACCAAGATAAATCACACCACGGGATTGGATTTATTCAGCAGTTTTGACCTAATTAAGTAGAATAACATTGGAAATGTATGATGGCGATACTGAGTTTATCCTATCCAAACGCATTGAATGCAGCAGGCAATTAATCAAATTTGATTGGTTGCATATTTAGCAGATGTTATTGTGTGTGTAGAGACATTATACTGTTATCCCCCGTATACCGGTACGAACGTTATCCATTCAGGCTGCAAGGACGTCGAGTTCCCCCTTAACAATATTTTATGGCGAGCAAACACTGGGAAAATGTCTGATTTCATTATGAAACATTTTCCACCACCATGCTAAAAAGGCTACAAGGCTAATGCTGAGGAATGCTAGTCCCGGATGTTGCGTATCGCCTTCAGCCAATAGGGTTCCCGAGTGGCTCAGTGGTCTAAGACTCTGCATCTCAGTGTAGTGTAGAGGCGTTACTACAGACCCGTGTTTCGGAGGACACGTGACTCCACCTTCTTCTTTCCCGAGCCTGTTGGGGAATTGCAGCAATGAGACAAGATCGAAATTGGGGAGAGAAAGGGGTGGGGTAAAAAAATACTTGTTGGAAAGGTGGCATCCTACTGCCAATGTTTGTCTATGGAGATTGCATGGTTGTGTGCTCGATTTTATACACCTTTCAGCAATGGTTGTGGCTGAAATGTCTGAAAACACAAATTTGAAGGGGTGTCCACATACTTTATGTATATATATATATATATATATGTGTGTGTGTAAAGATTAGCCGGCTACTCACTATCATGTGGGCTTGTGCTTGAGAGATTGTTTGAGACCTGTGTTCATTAGATTTTTTTTTCATTAGATTTTAGAAGTTAGTAATTTAGTGAATGTGCATTGTAACAAAAAGGGCATTTTCATAGACTGACCTGACAGCCAGTGATTATTGCAAAATAAGTATTTTCATGAAATGATTAGTGGGTCTTATGGTTGTGGTTGTTGCTTATACTTAGTATAATATCACAGGCCCAGAATATATTAAGACTATTTCTGACATTTTGGAATGCAGTGTATTTGACCTTTTAATTGTACAACAGCTTATTTAGGGAACAAAAAATAAATACAAATAAAATAGATATACAGACCCATTGACTTTTTCCAAATGTTGTTTTGTTAACCTTATTCTAAAATGGATCAAAGAAAATGTTTTCCTCATCAATCTACACAAAATATCCCATAATGACAAAGCAAAAAAGGGTTTTTAGTATTTTAATAAGTATTCAGACCCTTTACTCAGTACTTTGTTGAAGCACCTATGGCAGCGATTACAGCCTTGAGTCTTCTTGGGTTTGACGCTACAAGCTTGGCACACCTGTAATTGGGGAGTTTCTCCCATTCTTCTCTGCAGATCCTCTCAAGCTCTGTCAGGTTGGATGGGGAGCGTTGCTGCACAGCTATTTTCAGGTCTCTCCAGAGATGTTCGATCGGGTTCAAGTCTGGGCTCTGGCTGGGCCACTCAAGGACTTTCAGAGACTTGTCCTGAAGCCACTCCTGCGTTGTCTTGGCTGTGTGCTTAGGGTCGTTGTCCTGTTGGAAGGTGAACCTTCTCCCCAGTCTGGAGGTCCTGAGCGCTCTGGAGCAGGTTTTCATCAAGGATCTCGCTGTACTTTGCTCTGTTCATCTTTGCCTCTATCCTGACTAGCCTCCAAGTCCCTGCCGCTGAAAAACATCCCCACAGCATTATGCTGCCACCACCGTAGGGATGGAGCCAGGTTTCCTTCAGACGTGACGCTTGGCATTCAGGCCATGGAGTTCAATCTTGGTTTCATCAGACCAGAGAATCTTGTTTCTCATGTGAGAGTCTTTATGTGCCTTTTGGCGAACTCCAAGCGGGCTGTCATGTACCTTTTACTGAGGAGTGGCTTCCGTCTGGCCCTTCTCCCCGACTGCTCAGTTTGGCCGGGCGGCCAGTTATATGAAGAGTCTTGGTGATTCCAAACTTCTTCCATTTAAGAATGATGGAGGCCACTGTGTTCTTGGGGACGTTCAATGCGGAAGAAATGTTTTGGTACCCTTCCCCAGATCTGTGCCTCGATACAATCCTTTCTCGGAGCACTACGGACAATTCCTTTGACCTTGTGGCTTGGTTTTTGCTCTGACATTCACTGTAAACTGTGGGACCTTTTATATAGACAGCTGTGTGCCTTTCCAAATCATGTCCAATCAATTTAATTTACCACAGGTGGAACATCTAGAAACATCTCAAGGATGATCAATGGAAACAGGATGCACCTGAGCTCAGTTTAGTCTCATAGCAAAGGGTCTGAATACTGATGTAAATAAGGTATTTGTAAAATGTTGCTTTTTCGTTATGGGTTATTGTGTTTAGATTGATGAGGATTTTTAATTAAAAATATATATATATTTTAGAATAAGGCTGTAACATAACAAAATGTGGAAAAAGTGAAGGGGTCTGAATACTTTCCGAAGGCTCTATCTATCGTGAATCGTCCATAATTGCTATATTGCACAGCCCTACAATTGGCTACATTTTGGATTGATGCGTTTTGATGCGGGCGTCGCCAAACGGAGTAAGAAGCGCAACACTTATTTGTCAATCACTCATATCGATATCACTTTGAACTCAATAGAATGAGAAGGGGGAGTCGTGTCTCACGTCCTGTTCAAACTAACCTTAGTCTGCCAACAATATGTATATCACTGGTTAGAGGCCAACTTGTAGAAGACAGCCAGCTATAGTATACAAGTGGGTCGCCAACGCCGGTTGGCTGTTACTAGCCAGTCAACTCTGATTCTCAAGGTAGTGTTCATTAGAAACACTTATGATTGCTACGTCCTATTCCCTACATAGTGTACTTGTTTTGACCAGAGCCCTATGGACCTTGATCAAAGGTAGCTACCCTAAATGGACTATGGATTCTGAACTCTGTCTAACTGTGGTTGTACCTATCTGTCCTCCCAGAGGGAGAGCTCAACGTGCTGGACGATATCCTCACAGAGGCCCCAGACCAGGATGATGAGCTCTACAACCCTGAGAGTGAACACCACGCCAACCAGAAAAAAGGTACCTTTAACCGTGCAGTTCTTGTAATTAAAAGATTAATCATGAAGTCAGAACGGATGCCACTCTGGCGGAGAAATAAAGTGAGAGACGTTGACAGACAGACCAAAAAGTCAGAGGGGTTTAGGAACATGGACACACTTTTCAAAATGTAATTTTTAAGATTAGTGATACTTTTCCTCCTGCAGGATCTAAGAGGAAGAATGACAGAGGGGATAACCACGAGCTGAAGCGCCTGCGGCCCTCGACCCACACCACCACCAGACAGACCACTAAGAGATCGGCCCCCTCGGCTGGGGCCAGCGGGAAAAAGCTGGTCAACTCCAGGGGGGGACGGCACCCCTCCGAATATAAGACTGAAGATTACTATGAGGACAGGAAGATCCATTCTATGAGAGCTGGTGGGGCGCAGAGGGGGGACCCTCCCAAAGCAGCCCACCCTGACAAGCCCCTGGGCCGCAGGAGGGTTCCAGACAGACAGAGGATCAAGCCCCTCATGCCTGAGCTCACCACAGAGGTAGGAGCAGCTTTACTAAGGATCATGGGGAAATTACTTTAACATAGCTGCATTCAGAAAAGTCTCTCCCACTAGAATGAATGATATGTATTTTCTAGAGATGTATTGATGGGATTGATTGGCGCCTGTCAGTCACAAAGCGAGCGATGACAGGGAAACACTGCTGGTTCGTCAGTCTGCACTCTGTCCAGCTTCTCGGTACCTGTTTTCGGGCGCTGTGGTTGGCTGCAGTCAAATGCATTTTCACGGAGAGGGAGCATGATGCTTCTTCGTCTTCTGTACGTTTCCACGCCCCATGTCATGTCTAGTAACGTTTCCACGCCCCATGTCATGTCTGGTAACGTTTCCACGTCCCATGTCATTGTTTTCTGGCACATGAATGTATTTTGTTTCCTGGGCCTATATAGCCCAATAGGATATTTACCGTTCTTTGATTGATGACTGAGCAGCAGGTGTTGACTAGTTTATAAAAGGTGCCACATTGACTGAATAAGGTTCATCACCTGTATATCCCTGTGCTATAGATGAATAAAAGATGCCACATTTGCTACTTGAGTCGTCACTGCAGGAACAACAGGAAGTGGAGAACCTCATTCTGGTCCAATGTGATTAAATGAAACCCATTGATTGTTACCAAAGCGAATGTCCTGATACCTGTACGGTATTATTAAAGATATTAATGTAGGTCTACTGATTTTCAATCTGACAATGGAGTCGTCAACTGCTGCTCTCTGTGTAGCAAAGCCCACGTTAAACACATGCTTCATTTTTCAATCATACCGATATATCTATCCACTTTTATACAATCTGGCGTGGGGTCTGGGGGTCCTCCCCCTGAAAACTCAACAGGGAATCCATGTTTACTTGAGAGAACACAACCGTTCAATAAACTAAACTGCAGTAGACGAGACTCGTTTCTGACTAGATTACTAATCAACCACCTTCTCTAAGTTCCGCCCACAGGGATTGATTGACAGGTCTGAAACCTTACCAACTCTGTGACATTAAACATCCTGCCCCCTTCCCTGACAGTCCCACCCACAGTGTTTGATTGACAGGCCAAGCTGTTAAAGGGATAGTTCACCCATATTACAAAATGACACGTTGGTTTCCCCAAGTGTCCAATAAAATGCATCATTTGAAGAACAAACACAATTCATATGGAACTGTAAATATGCCTTAAATCTCGAGAGAAGACCTGTTTTAATGTTAAAGGTTATCTTACTTAGTGATCGTATAGGCCTAGTCTGTCCAAAACCACTAACACACAAGTCATAGATTTCCAGCCATTTAAATTGTGAAGTCATGTCCTTCTACTCAATACCCCAACTCATTCTACCAGTCTGAGAGGTAAACCCCAACTCATTCTACCAGTCTGAGAGGTAAACCCCAACTCATTCTACCAGTCTGAGAGGTAAACCCCAACTCATTCTACCAGTCTGAGAGGTAAACCCCAACTCATTCTACCAGTCTGAGAGGTAAACCCCAACTCATTCTACCAGTCGGAGAGGTAAACCCCAACTCATTCTACCAGTCGGAGAGGTAAACCCCAACTCATTCTACCAGTCGGAGAGGTAAACCCCAACTCATTCTACCAGTCTGAGAGGTAAACCCCAACTCATTCTACCAGTCTGAGAGGTAAACCCCAACTCATTCTACCAGTCTGAGAGGTAAACCCCAACTCATTCTACCAGTCTGAGAGGTAAACCCCAACTCATTCTACCAGTCTGAGAGGTAAACCCCAACTCATTCTACCAGTCTGAGAGGTAAAGGCGTTAAACTATTGCATAATTTAGCTGTGTATCACGGATAGAATCGAGGTATTCGAATACCATGGGACCTTTCCCGGGGGACGGGACTCCGACTCTATTTGGCTGACTACTCCATGTACTTATGTACACCCAAGCCTTAAGGCCTTTTACCAGATGTAGTGCACTACATAGGGAATAGGATGCCAGATGTAGTGCACTACATAGGGAATAGGATGCCAGATGTAGTGCACTACATAGGGAATAGGATGCCAGATGTAGTGCACTACATAGGGAATAGGATGCCAGATGTAGTGCACTACATAGGGAATAGGATGCCAGATGTAGTGCACTACATAGGGAATAGGATGCCAGATGTAGTGCACTACATAGGGAATAGGATGCCAGATGTAGTGCACTACATAGGGAATAGGATGCCAGATGTAGTGCACTACATAGGGAATAGGATGCCAGATGTAGTGCACTACATAGGGAATAGGATGCCAGATGTAGTGCACTACATAGGGAATAGGATGCCAGATGTAGTGCACTACATAGGGAATAGGATGCCAGATGTAGTGCACTACATAGGGAATAGGATGCCAGATGTAGTGCACTACATAGGGAATAGGATGCCAGATGTAGTGCACTACATAGGGAATAGGATGCCAGATGTAGTGCACTACATAGGGAATAGGATGCCAGATGTAGTGCACTACATAGGGAATAGGATGCCAGATGTAGTGCACTACATAGGGAATAGGATGCCAGATGTAGTGCACTACATAGGGAATAGGATGCCAGATGTAGTGCACTACATAGGGAATAGGATGCCAGATGTAGTGCACTACATAGGGAATAGGATGCCAGATGTAGTGCACTACATAGGGAATAGGATGCCAGATGTAGTGCACTATATAGGGAATAGGATGCCAGATGTAGTGCACTATATAGGGAATAGGATGCCAGATCTAGTGCGCTATATAGGGAATAGGATGCCAGATGTAGTGCACTATATAGGGAATAGGATGCCAGATCTAGTGCACTATATAGGGAATAGGGTACCATTTTGCGACACAGACCCTGATGCTTTTCTGTTCTCTCTTCCTGTCTAGAAGCTGATCCGTCCCAGTGAGGGGAGTGTTGGCAGGGTCAGCCCCGCCTCCAAGGAAGAAGAGGAAGAGGAGGAGGAGGAGGAGACGGGCAGCACGGCGGAGTCCTCCGAGGGAGACACATCCAACATGGAGGGAGAAGAGGTGATGGAGGAGGAGGAGGAGGAGGGAGAGAAGGGCCCAGAGGAAGAAGAGGAAGAGTGCGATGAGGAAGAGTATGAGCAGGATGAAGGGGACCAGAGAGCTGTGAATGAACCACATGATTATGACACTCGCAGTGAAGCCAGCGACTCCCAGTCTGAGTCAGTGTCCTTCTCTGAGGAGTCGGTTCACTCTGGCTCTGGCTCTGATGCCTCAGGTAAACACTTTTCTCTTCACTATATCAGTTGCATCACATTCTTCAGGTGTCTGTTCTCTTCCTTTCATGGACTGTGAAGTGAGCTTGAAAGTGAGTTTGAAACCTTTATTGTGACGGAGTCATGCTGAGACCAAAGTGTCTCTTACAGCTGAGCTCTGTATCAAAGATACACATCGATACACGGAAAGCAAAACACAATCATAGAAAACAAACACATTCTTCAGTAAAAATCTCCTCTGTCTTCGATACACCAGTTCATCCAGTTCAGAGGACTAGGAGATTATTCCACAAGTAAGGTGCAAAATCTAAAAGTAGGTTTTCCTAACTCGTTGGAGATGGAAGAGATCTCCAGATTTGGTTGTCTGCGTAGAGATGGATCAGTCACCAGCAGCAAGAGCGGCATCATTGATAGATATATATCTATCCAATGGGGTGACATGTCTGATTATGCAGGCCATGGAAGAACTGGGAAATGTTCAGCTTCCTGGAATTGTGTACAGATCCTTGCGACATGGGGCCGTGCATTATCATGCTGAAACATGAGGTGATGAATGGCATTATATTGGGCCTCAGGATCTCGTCACAGTATCTTTTGTGCATTCAAATTGCCATTGATAAAATGCAATTGTGTTCGTTTTCAATATGCCTGCCCATACCATAACCCCACCGCCACCATGGGGCACTCTGTTCACAACGTTGACATCAGCCAACCGCTCGCCCACACAACGCCATCTGTGAAGAGCACACTTCACCAAATTGCCAGTGGTGAGCATTTGCCCACTGAAGTCTGTTACGACGCCGAGCTGCGGTCAGGTCAAGAACCCGGTGAGGACGACGAGCACGCAGATGAGCTTCCCTGAGACTTTTAGACAGTTTGTACGGAAATTCTTCGGTTGTGCAAACCCACAGTTTCATCAGCTGACCGGTGGCTGGTCTCAGACGATTCCGCAGTTGAAGAAGCCAGATGTGGAGGTCCTGGGCTGGCTCAGTTACAGGTGGTCTGCGGTTGTGAGGCCAGTTGAAGAAGCCAGATGTGGAGGTCCTGGGCTGGCTCGGTTACAGGTGGTCTGCGGTTGTGAGGCCAGTTGAAGAAGCCAGATGTGGAGGTCCTGGGCTGGCTCGGTTACAGGGGGTCTGCGGTTGTGATGCCAGTTGAAGAAGCCAGATGTGGAGGTCCTGGGCTGGCTCGGTTACAGGGGGTCTGCGGTTGTGAGGCCAGTTGAAGAAGCCAGATGTGGAGGTCCTGGGCTGGCTCGGTTACAGGGGGTCTGCGGTTGTGAGGCCAGTTGAAGAAGACAGATGTGGAGGTCCTGGGCTGGCTCGGTTACAGGGGGTCTGCGGTTGTGAGGCCAGTTGGACGTACTGATGAATTCTCTAAAACAACGTACTGCTAAAGGTTGAGGATTTAACATTCAATCAACTGCTCTGGTGGACGTACCTGCAGTCCAGCCAACAGCACCCTCCCTCAACTTGATACATCTGTGGCATTGTGTTGTGACAAAACTGAGCCGTACGCACCACCCTCTGTAGTGCGGTGATGCAACCAGTCAGGATGATCTCGATGGTGCAGCTGTAGAACGTTTTGAGGATCTGAGGACCCATGACAAATCTTTTCAGTCTCCTAAGGGGGAATAGGCTTTGTCGTGCCCTCTTCACAACTGTCTTGGTGTGTTTGGACCATTCTAGTTTGTTGGTGATGTGGACACCAAGGAACTTGAAGCTCTCAACCTGCTCCACTGCAGCCCTGTCGATGAGAATGGGGGCGGGCTCAGTCCTCCTTTTCCTGTAGTCCACAATCATCTCCTTCTATAGTCCATCTCACCTTGCACTGCAACACTGCCTGGCTGGGGGCTGTGCGCACTTGAAGAGCTGAGTGAAAGATTCATTTTTAGAAGCCTGACTAGTCGTGTTACCACGGTAACAACCCGCCCTTAAAGGGGCAGGTGAAAATTTGTCTCAACTGGGATATTTTGGTTAACAAAAAATGTAATTAAACATTATACCAAATTACTTATTACTAGTAAGACATTTGTTTTTGAAACATTACAAAGCATGCTAATCTGTTTTTTGTCTTCTAATGGGGAAAAAACATTTTGGCTGTTGGACCAAAAAGTACATTTTAGGCCCTGAACACTACCGTGCCAACATCAGAAATCCCAGGGCGACTTTTACTTTAGCCTGTTGAATCGGTTTACAGGAAAGGAGATACATGTTTATTTTTATACCTGGCTACTCTCTTTCTAAGCATTAGAAATATGAAGTTCAGGCAAATCTTTGCTGAAAATACCTTGCCTTTTTATTGTAAGCTAATTTTCTTGACTGCTAGCCAACTTCTGTTGTCAGCTTTAGAAAATTAAGCAATTTACTGCCGACTGTGTTGCACTAATGTATTTTGTGTGAAGGAAACCCATATTTTGCCCCTGATCACTATTGAAGCAAGCATTTGACTGGCAGGGTTTTTTTATGGCCTGTTTTGAAAATGCAGATTTCTGAAAGCTGATGAACCCCTGTGAACAGGGTGCCATTTGGAACGTACACTTGGTCTTTCGTTCCTGAATAATCAGTGTATTGATTTATCATTGACTTTTTGAAGCCATGTCATTTGCTGCTCTAAATTCATTGATTTAAATGATGCATGTTGTTTTTGCCAGTTTAACACGTTTATCTTGCTTCTCCAGGTTCTAAGAAGCATGAGAAGCTATCATCCTCTGTCCGAGCCGTCCGCAAGGACCAGACCAGCAAGCTGAAGTACATCCTACGAGACGCCCGCTTCTTCCTGATCAAGAGCAACAACCATGAGAATGTCTCCCTGGCCAAGGCTAAGGTGCACTACTGTCCTAACTCTGTCTCTCAATCTACCCAGTACAGCCAGTAGAGGACTGGCCACCCCTCAGAGCCTGGTTCCTCTCTACCCAGTACAGCCAGTAGAGGACTGGTCACCCCTCAGAGCCTGGTTCCTCTCTACCCAGTACAGCCAGTAGAGGACTGGTCACCCCTCAGAGCCTGGTTCCTCTCTACCCAGTACAGCCAGTAGAGGACTGGTCACCCCTCAGAGCCTGGTTCCTCTCTACCCAGTACAGCCAGTAGAGGACTGGTCACCCCTCAGAGCCTGGTTCCTCTCTACCCAGTACAGCCAGTAGAGGACTGGTCACCCCTCAGAGCCTGGTTCCTCTCTACCCAGTACAGCCAGTAGAGGACTGGCCACCCCTCAGAGCCTGGTTCCTCTCTACCCAGTACAGCCAGTAGAGGACTGGTCACCCCTCAGAGCCTGGTTCCTCTCTACCCAGTACAGCCAGTAGAGGACTGGTCACCCCTCAGAGCCTGGTTCCTCTCTACCCAGTACAGCCAGTAGAGGACTGGTCACCCCTCAGAGCCTGGTTCCTCTCTACCCAGTACAGCCAGTAGAGGACTGGTCACCCCTCAGAGCCTGGTTCCTCTCTACCCAGTACAGCCAGTAGAGGACTGGTCACCCCTCAGAGCCTGGTTCCTCTCTACCCAGTACAGCCAGTAGAGGACTGGTCACCCCTCAGAGCCTGGTTCCTCTCTACCCAGTACAGCCAGTAGAGGACTGGTCACCCCTCAGAGCCTGGTTCCTCTCTACCCAGTACAGCCAGTAGAGGACTGGTCACCCCTCAGAGCCTGGTTCCTCTCTACCCAGTACAGCCAGTAGAGGACTGGTCACCCCTCAGAGCCTGGTTCCTCTCTACCCAGTACAGCCAGTAGAGGACTGGTCACCCCTCAGAGCCTGGTTCCTCTCTACCCAGTACAGCCAGTAGAGGACTGGTCACCCCTCAGAGCCTGGTTCCTCTCTACCCAGTACAGCCAGTAGAGGACTGGTCACCCCTCAGAGCCTGGTTCCTCTCTACCCAGTACAGCCAGTAGAGGACTGGTCACCCCTCAGAGCCTGGTTCCTCTCTACCCAGTACAGCCAGTAGAGGACTGGTCACCCCTCAGAGCCTGGTTCCTCTCTACCCAGTACAGCCAGTAGAGGACTGGTCACCCCTCAGAGCCTGGTTCCTCTCTACCCAGTACAGCCAGTAGAGGACTGGTCACCCCTCAGAGCCTGGTTCCTCTCTACCCAGTACAGCCAGTAGAGGACTGGTCACCCCTCAGAGCCTGGTTCCTCTCTACCCAGTACAGCCAGTAGAGGACTGGTCACCCCTCAGGTTTAGGTCTAGCCACTGTGCTTTGGCTTCTGCATTGCCTGCTGTTTGGGTCTAGGCTGTGTAACTATTAAGCGTCTGGTGACCTTTCTAAATGTACAAGTCACAACAGTCTGTTTGTTATTTCCAGGGTGTGTGGTCCACTCTACCTGTTAATGAGAAGAAGCTGAATGCTGCCTTCCGTTCCGCCCGCAGCGTCATCCTGGTCTTCTCAGTCAGGGAGAGTGGAAAGTTCCAAGGTAAACAGTCTGCATCCCAAATGCCATTCTATTCCATATATAGTGCACTACTTTTCACCAGGGGCCTCATTTATCAAAGAGCACAAATAACACTCAACCTTGTGTGCGTCAGTTTTCCCACAAAGGTTGGTATTTATCCATTTTGAACTTGACAGGAAAGTGTGCGTATCTCCACACGCATCTCAGATCAAGCCAACGCACAACTACTTCTTGTTGTCGATTTAATTGTGTTGCCTGAGTATCTATCTAACTGAATATGATCTGTTCTCCTGTGTGTGTAGGTTTTGCCAGGCTGTCCTCTGAGTCCCATCATGGAGGGTCTCCCATCCACTGGGTCCTGCCTGCTGGGATGAACGCCAAGATGCTGGGTGGGGTGTTCAAAATCCACTGGATCTGCAGGTAAACACACTGGCTGTGGCTTATCCTCAACCCCATGGATGCGTCCCTAATGGTACCCTATTCCCTATATGGTGCACAACTTTTGACCCGGGCCCATAGGGTTTTGATCCGGGCCCGTAGGGTTTTGATCCTGGCCCGTAGGGTTTTGATCCTGGCCCGTAGGGTTTTGATCCTGGCCCGTAGGGTTTTGATCCTGGCCCGTAGGGTTTTGATCCTGGCCCGTAGGGTTTTGATCCTGGCCCGTAGGGTTTTGATCCTGGCCCGTAGGGTTTTGACCCGGGCCCGTAGGGTTTTGATCCTGGCCCGTAGGGTTTTGACCCGGGCCCGTAGGGTTTTGACCCGGGCCCGTAGGGTTTTGATCCGGGCCCGTAGGGTTTTGATCCTGGCCCGTAGGGTTTGGTCAAAAGTAGTGTGCTATATAGGGAATAGGGTGCCATTAGGAACAGAACCTACCTTTACTAGCGTTGTGGTAGCAGCCAGGAATATGAATATGATTCATCTCTGATCTGTTGTAAGACTTCTGCATCCATGACCCTGTAAATGAATGATCTAAATCACTTGTTTTCAGACGGGAGTTACCGTTCACTAAAACAGCTCACCTCTCCAACCCATGGAATGAACACAAGCCTGTAAAGATCGGCCGGGATGGACAGGTAAACGTTCTGGATTTTAGAAAAGCTATCCATGTCTTTTGGTTCTGTGTGGCTCACTTTCTAGTGCTTGTAACTCCAGGATTGTGGGTTTGATTCCCGCTGGGGTCACTCATACGAAAATGGATGCACGCATGATTGTAAATTGCTTTGGATTAAAGCATCTGCTAAATTACATGTACAGAGCATTCGGAAAGTATTCAGGACCCTTTACTTTTTCCGTTACAGCCTTTTTATAAAAATTGATTTAAATAGTTGTTTCTCAATCTACACACAATACCCCATAATGACAAAGCAAAAACAGGTTCTGAGATTTTTTTGCGAAAACAAACAAACAAAAAAGGAAATATCACATCAGTAAGCTCCGTTAGCAGCGATTACAGCCTTGTGTCTTCTTGGGTATGACGCTACAAGCTTGGTACACCTGTATTTGGGGAGTTTCTCCCATTCTTCTCTGCAGATCCTCTCAAGCTCTGTCAGGTTGGATGGGGAGCGTTGCTGCACAGCTATTTTCAGGTCTCTCCAGAGATGTTAGAAGCCACTCCTGCGTTGTCTTGGATGTGTGCTTCGGGTCGTTCTCCTGTTGGAGGATGAACCTTTGGCCCAGTCTGAGTGCTCAAGGATCTCTCTGTACTTTGCTTTTTTAATCTTTCCCTCGATCCTGACTAGTCTCCCAGTCACTGCCACTGATAAACATCCTCCAGACGTGACGCTTGGCATTCAGGCCAAATAGTTCAATCTTGGTTTCATCAGACCAGAGAATCTTGTTTCTCATGGTCTGATAGTCCTTGAGGTGCCTTTTGGCAAACTCCCAAGTGGACTGTCATGTGCCTTTTACTGAGGAGTGGCTTCCGTCTGGCAACTCTACCATAAAGGCCTGATTGGTGGAGTGCTGCAGAGATTGTTGTCCTTGTGCTGCAGAGTTTCTCCCATCTCCACAGAGGAACTCGAGCTCTGTCAGTGACCATCGGGTTCTTGGTCACCTCCCTGACCAAGGCCCTTCTCCCCCGGTTGCTCAGTGTGGCCGGGTGGCCAGCTCTAGATAGATTCTTGGTGGTTCCCAACTTCTTCCGTTTAAGAATGATGGAGGCCACTGTGTTCTTGGGGACCTTCAATGCTGAAGAAATGTTTTGGTACCCTTCCCCAGATCTGTGCCTCGACACAATCCTGTCTCTGAGCTCTACGGACAATTCCTTCAACCTCATGGCTTGGCTTTTGCTCTGACCTTTATATAGTCAGGTGTCTGCCTTTCCAAATCATGTTCAATCAATTGAATTGACCAAAGTTGGACTCAAGTTGTAGAAACATCTTAAGGATGATCAATGGAAACAGGAAACACCTGAGATCAATTTCGAGTCTCATAACTAAGGGTCTGAATTTCTGTTTTATTTTTAATACTTGGGTTTTGTGTGTAGATTATTAACCCTCATTCCAGGGTTTTTCTTTATTTTTACTATTTTCTATATTGTGACTATGAAATAACACATGTAGTAACTAAAAAATCAAAATATATTTGAGGTTCTTCAAAGTAGCTACCCTTCGCCTTTATGACAGCTTTGCACCCTCTTGGCATTCTCTCAACCAGCTTCACCTGGAATGCTTTTCCAACAGTCTTGAAGGAGTTCCCACATATGCTGAGCACTGGTTGGCTGCTATTCCTTCACTCTGCGGTCCAACTCATCCCAAACCATCTAAATTGGGTTGAGGTCTGGTGATTTGTGGAAGCCAGGTCATCTGATGCAGCACTCCATCACTCTCCTTCTTGGTCAAATAGCCCTTACACAGCCTGGAGGTGTGTTGGGTCATTGTCCTGTTGAAAAACATATTATAGTCCCACAAATCCCAAACCCAGATGGGATGGCGTATCGCTGCAGAATGCTGTGGTAACCATGCTGGTTAAGTGTGCCTTGAACTATAAATAATTCAGTGCCACCAGCAAAGCACCATCACACCTCCTCCTCCATGCTTCACGGTGGGAACTTCACATGCGGAGATGATCGGTTCACCCACACCGCATCTACTGCGGTTGGAATAAAAAATAAGACTCATCAGACCAAAGGACAGATTTCCACCAGTCTAATGTCCATTGCTCGTGTTTCTTGGTCCAAGCAAGTCTCTTCTTCTTATTGGTGTCCTTTATTAGTGGTTTCTTTGCAGAAATTCAACCATGAAGGCCTGATTCACACAGTCTCCTCTGAACAGTTGATGTTTAGATGTGTCTGTTACTTGAACTCTGTGAAGCATTTATTTGGGCTGAAATCTGAGGCTGGTAACTCTAATGAACTTATCCTCTGCAGCAGAGGTAACTCTGGGTCTTCCTTTCCTGTGGCGGTCCTCATGAGAACCAGTTTCATCATAGCGGTTGATGGTTTTTGCGACTGCACTTGCAAAGTTCTTGAAATGTTCCGTATTGACTGACGTTCATGTCTTAAAGTAATGATGGACTGTTGTTTCTCTTTGCTTATTTGAGCTGTTTTTGCCATAATATGGACTTGGTCTTTTACCAAATAGGGCTATCTTCTGTATACCACCCCTACCTTGTCACAACACAACTGATTGGCTCAAACGCATTAAAAAGGAAAGAAATTCCACAAATTAATTTTTAAGAAGCCACACCTGTTCATTGAAATGCATTCCAGGTGACTACCTCATGAAGCTGGTTGAGAGAATGCCAAAAGTGTGCTAAGCTGTCATCAAGGCAAAGGTGGCTACTTTGAAGAAACTCAATTCGAAAATATATTTTGATTTAACACTTTTTTTGGTTACTACGTGATTCCATATGTGTTATGTCATAGTTTTGATGTCTTCACTTTTATTCTACAATGTAAAAGAAATTGTGCAAATAAAGAAAAACCCTTGAATGAGTAATATTCCAACCTTTTGACTGGGGGTGTACATACAAACTACTAATTGTAATTTAGTTTTATCTACTAATATGTCCTCCCTCTCCATTTCTCCTCCTCGGGACCTTCAGGAGATCGAGCCAGAGTGTGGGATGCAGCTGTGCATGCTGTTCCCCCAGGACGAGAGCATTGACTTGTATCAAGTTATTCATAAAATGCGACACAAGAGGAGGATGCCTTCGGAGCCGCGTTCTCGGGGACGCCCTCCGCACAGAGAGCCCGCCCGAGGCGACCTGGGAAGGTTAGAAATGTTCTTTGGACTGCTAGTGCGCTCTTGTGTCGGCGTGAAGTGATGCCGGAGCGTTGTTTTGATCCGATGGTCTAACCGTCCCTCCCAGAATGCTCTGCTCTCATCACATCCCAGCGAAGAGGGAAACCTGCTGAAATCGTCTGGGCTGTTGCTAAGGACCGCATACAGCAGCTCCACTGAGGATAGATCTATATGGGCCGGCCCAGTGCTAACCACGGTGCCTATGGGCCGGCCCAGTGCTAACCCCAGTGTCTATGGGCCGGGCCAGTGCTAACCACAGTGTCTATGGGCCGGGCCAGTGCTAACCACGGTGTCTATGGGCCGGCCCAGTGCTAACCCCGGTGTCTATGGGCCGGGCCAGTGCTAACCACAGTGTCTATGGGCCGGGCCAGTGCTAACCCCAGTGTCTATGGGCCGGGCCAGTGCTAACCACAGTGCCTATGGGCCGGGCCAGTGCTAACCACAGTGTCTATGGGCCGGGCCAGTGCTAACCCCAGTGTCTATGGGCCGGGCCAGTGCTAACCCCAGTGTCTATGGGCCGGGCCAGTGCTAACCCCAGTGTCTATGGGCCGGGCCAGTGCTAACCCCAGTGTCTATGGGCCGGGCCAGTGCTAACCACAGTGTCTATGGGCCTTTAGGTTGCTTGAATTAATTTGTCTAGATAAGTTGTTTTTAAATTTGTTCCCAAAGCCTTTTCTTTCAGGAGTTAAACCTAGTCATATATGGGACTTAGAAAAAGGATCCATTCTATTTAAACAGAAGATGGCACATGGATTTGAGGGAGGAGAATGATGCTGTCTTAAATGCTTCCAGAGGACTTCTCTCTCCCTACATGCTCATTGCTGCCATGGGCCATCTATTGAATATACATGTGGTGATGTCTACACTACTGCTGTATATGCATGTAGCTTCAGAGAGGGGTGGGTTTGGGGGGGGGGGGGGGGTGTCCGTCTACAAAGCTGCTGTAAAGGGGGTAAAAGGCGTTGGAAAGTGCTGGAAAGCGGTAGGCCATTTGGGAAAAGAATCGTTGGCCTTTGGGAGACCTGGCAACAACTTATAGAGGGAGCTTGGCTCTGCTGTGTGGTCAGTGGTTCTCACTACCTCCTATTGTTCCATTACACCAGCCATCCCACCCCCCCTACATCCCCTCCGCAAGAAATCATATACCCGCGAAAACATTCTGGCTAACGGTCGGTTCGGTCTCTGCCCAGCCACAACCCAACAGGACTGAAGATGGCAATGTTGTGGTGCTGAGCGAGCCAGCCAGTCGTTCCTTGTTAAACAGTTTCATCCGGAATAAATGTCATCTGATGGTAGGTGTTTAGAGAAACCTAAAGGACTAGGTTAGTGTTCCCTAAAGGACAGGAGTGTTTCCATATCCCAACCTAATGGACAGGAGTATTTCCTAAAGGACTTAGGGGTGTTTCCATACCCTAACCTAAAGGACTAGGTTAGTGTTCCCTAAAGGACAGGAGTGTTTCCATACCCTAACCTAAAGGACTAGGTTAGAGTGTTCCCTAAAGGACAGGAGTGTTTCCATACCCTAACCTAAAGGACTAGGTTAGAGTGTTCCCTAAAGGACAGGAGTGTTTCCATATCCCAACCTAATGGACAGGAGTATTTCCTAAAGGACTTAGGAGTGTTTCCATACCCTAACCTAAAGGACAGGAGTGTTTCCATAAGGACAGAGAATAAGGTAGGAGGAGACCCACTGGCAGAATGATTCAAAGCCAGTCCTTTCCTTTTAAGGCCTTTAATGGACTGACAATGGAACCACAAGGAAGGGAAGTTCTAAGCCAAAGGTGGTCGGTCACCTTGGTTTATAAAATGGCCGACGTGAAGCTCATCCTCTGGTCTTTTTGTTTTGATTGCAATGGACTGCTTCAATCCCCCCTATCAATCCCCCCTCTGCCCTCACAGCCAGGCCCCTCCTTGTAGTGTCTTTGTGGCTGTAAACCCTAAACCATAAGATGGACTGTCTATATGAACTTTTGCTATCTTAATATATGTCAACGGTAACAGTCACAAAACTACAAGAAAGCGGTATGTTCCAATTTTAACCGGCTCTTTCTCATTTTCCTGTAGACAGTCATTAACCCAGCTGTAGAAACATAACAAAAACTACCTGATTTGATTTTAATTGAACATGTAAGATGTTTTGTGGAGTAATGATCACCCAGTCAGTGCTAACATGGTTATTGGTGGCTAGCAGTTATAATATAGGTAGGATAGAGGTCTAGCTCCTTAGTGGCAACTCCCACAGACAGATGCCCCAAACTGACAAGGATGCACTTCAACAGTTACATTACTGTAAATATCCTGTTTTAGCTGCAGAATGGGCTGAACTGTCATGGAACCAACCGGAACAAAAACTAACTGGTGAATTAACTGTTTTAATGTAGCTGTCCACAAGCAGTCAGATGTCAGTCAGAATATAATGGTTGATCAAACAGTCAGATGTCAGTCAGAATATAATGGTTGATCAAACAGTCAGATGTCTGTCAGAATATAATGGTTGATCAAGCAGTCAGATGTCAGTCAGAATATAATGGTTGATCAAACAGTCAGATGTCTGTCAGAATATAATGGTTGATCAAACAGTCAGATGTCAGTCAGAATATAATGGTTGATCAAACAGTCAGATGTCAGTCAGAATATAATGGTTGATCAAACAGTCAGATGTCAGTCAGAATATAATGGTTGATCAAACAGTCAGATGTCAGTCAGAATATAATGGTTGATCAAACAGTCAGATGTCAGTCAGAATATAATGGTTGATCAAACAGTCAGATGTCAGTCAGAATATAATGGTTGATCAAACAGTCAGATGTCAGTCAGAATATAATGGTTGATCAAACAGTCAGATGTCAGTCAGAATATAATGGTTGATCAAACAGTCAGATGTCAGTCAGAATATAATGGTTGATCAAACAGTCAGATGTCAGTCAGAATATAATGGTTGATCAAACAGTCAGATGTCAGTCAGAATATAATGGTTGATCAAACAGTCAGATGTCAGTCAGAATATAACAGTCTGCTCATTATAACTGTCTTAATGTTTAGTGTTTTTAAACATTATTTTGGAATACTGTCAAGATTCAATGAAATGCATCTTGAATTTTGGGCATAAATGAAGTTTTCACCCTTTATGGAGGTGGATGGAATCAGGATGACAGAATGGTAATATGGCTTGAATCACTTTGTTTCTCAATGTGTCAATAGGTGATTTTGCTAGTTAATTTAAATGTTTTGAGATATATATATATATATATGCTTTTCAGATGATGTCAGATGTTTCAGAGTGTGTGTTATAATATAGGGCTACTAGGATGTTTCGCTGTATCCTGGCATTTGTCTCAATTGTTTACCTAATTCATGTAGGCGTCGGCCCGAGGAATATGACATTCACAACAGGAAACGCCCAAGGATTGACTATCCAGCAGAGTTCCCACAGAGACCAGGTTACTATTAATAACCTATGTATTGGTCCAGCATGAAAATAGTTGTCTGCATCCCTAATGGCCCACTTCCCTATATAGTGCACTACTTTAGACCACGGTCCACATGGCTCCGGTCAGAAGTGGTGTACTATATAGGGACTAGTGGGCCATTTGGGACACAACTAGTTATTGTATTGGTACCAGTCAATGTTACTTATAAGGATGAGACGTACCAACAGGAATGTCGGCCGTGTGCAGTACATCACCAGCTGGGTGTCGACGAACGGTTGTGATGATAAAACATGAAGGATCATCTGAAAATTAACAGAAAATGACGGCCGTTGTGTTCAGAGGTGATAGTACGTCCACCGGCTGTGCACGGTCGACCTTTTGGTCCGAGGTGATAGTACGTCCACCGGCTGTGCACGGTCGACCTTTTGGTCCGAGGTGATAGTACGTCCACCGGCTGTGCACGGTCGACCTTTTGGTCCGAGGTGATAGTACGTCCACCGGCTGTGCACGGTCGACCTTTTGTGTTGGTCTGTCTTGTCCTTTATTGGTACAGTATCTGAATGATAGAATGTGTAAAAAGCTCATTGGATCCATTTGTTCAACCAGATCCAGATGAATGTTTAGCCTAGCTGATGAATTACTGTTACATCTATCAGTTTACTATAGTGGCAAGAGTTGAGATTTAATGTCCTTCCACTTTGGAGGTTATGACTCCGAGTAAATGTTATGACTCCGAGTAGGGGTTATGACTCAGAGTAGGGGTTATGACTCAGAGTAGGGGTTATGACTCAGAGTAGGGGTTATGACTCAGAGTAGGGGTTATGACTCAGAGTAGGGGTTATGACTCAGAGTAGGGGTTATGACTCAGAGTAGGGGTTATGACTCAGAGTAGGGGTTATGACTCAGAGTAGGGGTTATGACTCAGAGTAGGGGTTATGACTCAGAGTAGGGGTTATGACTCAGAGTAGGGGTTATGACTCAGAGTAGGGGTTATGACTCAGAGTAGGGGTTATGACTCAGAGTAGGGGTTATGACTCAGAGTAGGGGTTATGACTCAGAGTAGGGGTTATGACTCAGAGTAGGGGTTATGACTCAGAGTAGGGGTTATGACTCCGAGTAGGGGTTATGACTCCGAGTAGGGGTTATGACTCAGAGTAGGGGTTATGACACCATTGTGAGTGGTATATAATGTATTCTTTAAGTGGGTGAAGTACTGATTCACTTTCTTACTGACTACTGATATGTTTAATAATATTAGGACAAAACATTTTGAAAGGGGAACTTGTGTGTAAACAGAGAGATGTTCCATAGGGACATGAAAGAGTAAATGCACTTTCTCTCTTTATACAGGCTTTATGCCAGTTCCACGTAACCCTCCAGTTGACCGGTAAGTACCTGACATCACTCACTGTGGACCCCAAATCTAAACCCTAGGCTCTAGTGTAGATTGGAGAGATTAGGTAGGTATAACCAATACAGTCAACTTCCAATTTAGGGGTGTACTATGATTGAAGCTAGATCTACTCGGGGTTTACTGAAGTTAAACAGCTTCAGTTAGCTTCACATTCCAGATCAGGCTTCATCTGTACTACCACGGTGTACTACCAGCCTCTAACTAGCAGGCTTGTAACTGCGTGTGCATGTCGCATGCCGAACTCTTCATTGAGACCATGCTGAAACATCAATAATTGGGACCCAGTCAGCAGGCTATGGCGATAGAGGCTTCTAGAAGTGCCATCTTTAAGCTATTACGCCTCTATTTAAGTAACAGCACCTATTCCCCCACTCCTAGCCATGCTGTTAATTTGACAAGTTATATTCTGTCATTAACTAAATGTGTAATGTGATAAGTATTTTAACATTACTATTTTTTAACACACAACAAACATCTTGATTTAATCAAATATTTAATTATTTCTCTTAAATGAAGGGGATGTGAGAGGGAGATAATCTGATCTCATTCATAATAAATGAAGGGTTCATACTGTAGTGTTCGTACACTCATGAAAATCCTTGAATTAGAAAATGGTGTTTTCCTGGCCTGGAAAAGTTTAGGAAAATAATACATTTGGAAAAGTCATGGACGTTTTAGTTTAATTTGGTTAATGGAATTAATTTACCTGTTTTAAATATTCTATCAACAACAAATCTGCATATCAACCATCATCAGATGACCCTTCACCTGCGTGTCTGTGTTCATCACCTGCGTGTCTGTGTTCATCACCTGCGTGTCTGTGTTCATCACCTGCGTGTCTGTGTTCATCACCTGCGTGTCTGTGTTCATCACCTGCGTGTCTGTGTTCATCACCTGCGTGTCTGTGTTCATCACCTGCGTGTCTGTGTTCATCACCTGCGTGTCTGTGTTCATCACCTGCGTCTCTGTGTTCATCACCTGCGTGTCTGTGTTCATCACCTGCGTGTCTGTGTTCATCACCTGCGTCTCTGTGTTCATCACCTGCGTCTCTGTGTTCATCACCTGCGTGTCTGTGTTCATCACCTGCGTGTCTGTGTTCATCACCTGCGTCTCTGTGTTCATCACCTGCGTGTCTGTGTTCATCACCTGCGTCTCTGTGTTCATCACCTGCGTGTCTGTGTTCATCACCTGCGTGTCTGTGTTCATCACCTGCGTGTCTGTGTTCATCACCTGCGTCTCTGTGTTCATCACCTGCGTGTCTGTGTTCATCACCTGCGTCTCTGTGTTCATCACCTGCGTGTCTGTGTTCATCACCTGCGTGTCTGTGTTCATCACCTGCGTGTCTGTGTTCATCACCTGCGTCTCTGTGTTCATCACCTGCGTGTCTGTGTTCATCACCTGCGTGTCTGTGTTCATCACCTGCGTCTCTGTGTTCATCACCTGCGTGTCTGTGTTCATCACCTGCGTCTCTGTGTTCATCACCTGCGTGTCTGTGTTCATCACCTGCGTGTCTGTGTTCATCACCTGCGTGTCTGTGTTCATCACCTGCGTCTCTGTGTTCATCACCTGCGTGTCTGTGTTCATCACCTGCGTCTCTGTGTTCATCACCTGCGTCTCTGTGTTCATCACCTGCGTCTCTGTGTTCATCACCTGCGTCTCTGTGTTCATCACCTGCGTCTCTGTGTTCATCACCTGCGTGTCTGTGTTCATCACCTGCGTGTCTGTGTTCATCACCTGCGTCTCTGTGTTCATCACCTGCGTCTCTGTGTTCATCACCTGCGTCTCTGTGTTCATCACCTGCGTCTCTGTGTTCATCACCTGCGTCTCTGTGTTCATCACCTGCGTGTCTGTGTTCATCACCTGCGTGTCTGTGTTCATCACCTGCGTCTCTGTGTTCATCACCTGCGTCTCTGTGTTCATCACCTGCGTCTCTGTGTTCATCACCTGCGTGTCTGTGTTCATCACCTGCGTCTCTGTGTTCATCACCTGCGTCTCTGTGTTCATCACCTGCGTCTCTGTGTTCATCACCTGCGTCTCTGTGTTCATCACCTGCGTCTCTGTGTTCATCACCTGCGTCTCTGTGTTCATCACCTGCGTCTCTGTGTTCATCACCTGCGTGTCTGTGTTCATCACCTGCGTGTCTGTCGATGCGAGTTGGTTTAGGGCAGAGAGGGAGACGTTGCAGCTCAGGTAGCCTAACAATAGAACTGAACTGTTAGGCTAGAACTGAACTGTTACCAGTTGATTTTTCCCAGTCGTGTATGGTAAATTCCCACTTCTTTGGTTACTACCTCCTTCAGTGACAGATGTGCGCTTGTGACTCATAAAGGGGGTGTGTCTGTAGCACGGTAATGTAATGGTCTTTCACTGTTAAGTAAGTAAGCGCAACACGGGGTGCATAAAGATCAGATCACATGACGCTGAGCCATGTGAGTGAGAGGTGCTTTGGCGCACGCAGCCGGGAGAAGAGAATTGTAATTATTATATTCAGCCCAAGGGCACAATGGCCACTGGCCGCAAAAGGCATGCATTTATACAAAGAGGATGTCGCCGGGAAATTCAAGGCATTATCAAGTGCTTGTCAAATTGTGAACGAAAGGCTGATGAAGTTGTGTACCTTTTTTTTTTAATGCAACTTTTTTCAAAATCATCATTAGTCATTCAGCCTTACATTGTATTGAGAAACAAGATTATCTGGTCTGATGAAACCAACATTACTCTTTGGCTTGAATGCCAAGCTTAACGTCTGGAGGAAACCTGGCACCATCCCTACGGTGAAGCATGGTGGCAGCATCATGCTGTGGGGATGTTTTTCAGCGGCAGGGACTGGGAGACTAGTCAGGATCGAGGCAAAGATGAACAGAGCAAAGTACGGTGCGATCCTTGATGAAAACCTGCTCAGGACCTCAGACTGGGGCCAAGGTTCACCTTCCAACAGGACAATGACCTTAAGCACACAGCCAAGACAACGCAGGAGTGGCTTTCGTACAAGTCTCAATGTCCTTGAGTGGCCGAGCCAGATCCCACACTTTAACCCGATCTCTGGAGAGATCATTATGGGGTATTGTGTGTTGATTGAGGAGACGTTGTCATTATGGGGTATTGTGTGTTGATTGAGGAGACGTTGTCATTATGGGGTATTGTGTATTGATTGAGGAGACGTTGTCATTATGGGGTATTGTGTGTTGATTGAGGAGACGTTGTCATTATGGGGTATTGTGTGTTGATTGAGGAGACGTTGTCATTATGGGGTATTGTGTGTTGATTGAGGAGACGTTGTCATTATGGGGTATTGTGTGTTGATTGAGGAGACGTTGTCATTATGGGGTATTGTGTGTTGATTGAGGAGACGTTGTCATTATGGGGTATTGTGTGTTGATTGAGGAGACGTTGTCATTATGGGGTATTGTGTGTTGATTGAGGAGACGTTGTCATTATGGGGTATTGTGTGTTGATTGAGGAGACGTTGTCATTATGGGGTATTGTGTGTTGATTGAGGAGACGTTGTCATTATGGGGTATTGTGTGTTGATTGAGGAGACGTTGTCATTATGAGGTATTGTGTGTTGATTGAGGAGACGTTGTCATTATGAGGTATTGTGTGTTGATTGAGGAGACGTTGTCATTATGGGGTATTGTGTGTTGATTGAGGAGACGTTGTCATTATGGGGTATTGTGTGTTGATTGAGGAGACGTTGTCATTATGGGGTATTGTGTGTTGATTGAGGAGACGTTGTCATTATGGGGTATTGTGTGTTGATTGAGGAGACGTTGTCATTATGGGGTATTGTGTGTTGATTGAGGAGACGTTGTCATTATGGGGTATTGTGTGTTGATTGAGGAGACGTTGTCATTATGGGGTATTGTGTGTTGATTGAGGAGACGTTGTCATTATGGGGTATTGTGTGTTGATTGAGGAGACGTTTGTCATTATGGGGTATTGTGTGTTGATTGAGGAGACGTTGTCATTATGGGGTATTGTGTGTTGATTGAGGAGACGTTTGTCATTATGGGGTATTGTGTGTTGATTGAGGAGACGTTTGTCATTATGGGGTATTGTGTGTTGATTGAGGAGACGTTGTCATTATGGGGTATTGTGTGTTGATTGAGGAGACGTTGTCATTATGGGGTATTGTGTGTTGATTGAGGAGACGTTGTCATTATGGGGTATTGTGTGTTGATTGAGGAGACGTTGTCATTATGGGGTATTGTGTGTTGATTGAGGAGACGTTGTCATTATGGGGTATTGTGTGTTGATTGAGGAGACGTTGTCATTATGGGGTATTGTGTGTTGATTGAGGAGACGTTGTCATTATGGGGTATTGTGTGTTGATTGAGGAGACGTTGTCATTATGGGGTATTGTGTGTTGATTGAGGAGACGTTGTCATTATGGGGTATTGTGTGTTGATTGAGGAGACGTTGTCATTATGGGGTATTGTGTGTTGATTGAGGAGACGTTGTCATTATGGGGTATTGTGTGTTGATTGAGGAGACGTTGTCATTATGGGGTATTGTGTGTTGATTGAGGAGACGTTGTCATTATGGGGTATTGTGTGTTGATTGAGGAGACGTTGTCATTATGGGGTATTGTGTGTTGATTGAGGAGACGTTGTCATTATGGGGTATTGTGTGTTGATTGAGGAGACGTTGTCATTATGGGGTATTGTGTGTTGATTGAGGAGACGTTGTCATTATGGGGTATTGTGTGTTGATTGAGGAGACGTTGTCATTATGGGGTATTGTGTGTTGATTGAGGAGACGTTGTCATTATGAGGTATTGTGTGTTGATTGAGGAGACGTTGTCATTATGAGGTATTGTGTGTTGATTGAGGAGACGTTGTCATTATGGGGTATTGTGTGTTGATTGAGGAGACGTTGTCATTATGGGGTATTGTGTGTTGATTGAGGAGACGTTGTCATTATGGGGTATTGTGTGTTGATTGAGGAGACGTTGTCATTATGGGGTATTGTGTGTTGATTGAGGAGACGTTGTCATTATGGGGTATTGTGTGTTGATTGAGGAGACGTTGTCATTATGGGGTATTGTGTGTTGATTGAGGAGACGTTGTCATTATGGGGTATTGTGTGTTGATTGAGGAGACGTTGTCATTATGGGGTATTGTGTGTTGATTGAGGAGACGTTTGTCATTATGGGGTATTGTGTGTTGATTGAGGAGACGTTGTCATTATGGGGTATTGTGTGTTGATTGAGGAGACGTTTGTCATTATGGGGTATTGTGTGTTGATTGAGGAGACGTTTGTCATTATGGGGTATTGTGTGTTGATTGAGGAGACGTTGTCATTATGGGGTATTGTGTGTTGATTGAGGAGACGTTGTCATTATGGGGTATTGTGTGTTGATTGAGGAGACGTTGTCATTATGGGGTATTGTGTGTTGATTGAGGAGACGTTGTCATTATGGGGTATTGTGTGTTGATTGAGGAGACGTTGTCATTATGGGGTATTGTGTGTTGATTGAGGAGACGTTGTCATTATGGGGTATTGTGTGTTGATTGAGGAGACGTTGTCATTATGGGGTATTGTGTGTTGATTGAGGAGACGTTGTCATTATGGGGTATTGTGTGTTGATTGAGGAGACGTTGTCATTATGGGGTATTGTGTGTTGATTGAGGAGACGTTGTCATTATGGGGTATTGTGTGTTGATTGAGGAGACGTTGTCATTATGGGGTATTGTGTGTTGATTGAGGAGACGTTGTCATTATGGGGTATTGTGTGTTGATTGAGGAGACGTTGTCATTATGGGGTATTGTGTGTTGATTGAGGAGACGTTGTCATTATGGGGTATTGTGTGTTGATTGAGGAGACGTTGTCATTATGGGGTATTGTGTGTTGATTGAAGGGAATTTAAACCCAACAGATGTACAAAAAGTCTGTTGGGCTGTTGGGGGTACTGGAGGATGGAGTTGGGGACCACTGCTCTAGGAGGCTGTTGGGGGTACTGGAGGATGGAGTTGGGGACCACTGCTCTAGGAGGCTGTTGGGGGTACTGGAGGATGGAGTTGGGGACCACTGCTCTAGGAGGCTGTTGGGGGTACTGGAGGATGGAGTTGGGGACCACTGCTCTAGGAGGCTGTTGGGGGTACTGGAGGATGGAGTTGGGGACCACTGCTCTAGGAGGCTGTTGGGGGTACTGGAGGATGGAGTTGGGGACCACTGCTCTAGGAGGCTGTTGGGGGTACTGGAGGATGGAGTTGGGGACCACTGCTCTAGGAGGCTGTTGGGGGTACTGGAGGATGGAGTTGGGGACCACTGCTCTAGGAGGCTGTTGGGGGTACTGGAGGATGGAGTTGGGGACCACTGCTCTAGGAGGCTGTTGGGGGTACTGGAGGATGGAGTTGGGGACCACTGCTCTAGGAGGCTGTTGGGGGTACTGGAGGATGGAGTTGGGGACCACTGCCCTAGGAGGCTGTTGGGCGTACTGGAGGATGGAGTTGGGGACCACTGCTCTAGGAGGCTGTTGGGGGTACTGGAGGATGGAGTTGGGGACCACTGCTCTAGGAGTCTGTTGGGGGTACTGGAGGATGGAGTTGGGGACCACTGCTCTAGGAGGCTGTTGGTCCAGTCCTGATATTAAACACCAGGACTTTGATGAGCATTTTTACATTTCAGTCATTTAGCTCTTCTCTAGATCGACTTACAGGAGCAATTAGGGTTTAAGTGCCTTGCTCAAGGGCATATCTACAGATTTCACCCAGTCAGCTCAGGGATTCAAACCAGCAACCTTTTGGTTACTGGCCCAATTTCATAACCGCTAGGGTACCACCCAGCCCTTTGTGTGTTTTGAGCAGGGCTGGGTCAAAAGCCTGCACACCAATTACAGTGGGGAGAACAAGTATTTGATACACTGCCGATTTTGCAGGTTTTCCCACTTACAAAGCATGTAGAAGTCTGTAATTTTTATCATAGGTACTCTTCAACTGTGAGTGACGGAATCTAAAACAAAAATCCAGAAAATCACATTGTATGATTTTTAAGTAATTAATTAGCATTTTATTGCATGACATAAGTATTTGATACATCAGAAAAGCAGAACTTAATATTTGGTACAAAAACCTTTGTTTGCAATTACAGAGATCATACGTTTCCTGTAGTTCTTGAACAGGTTTGCACACACTGCAGCAGGGATTTTGGCCAACTCCACCATACAGACCTTCTCCAGATCCTTCAGGTTTCGGGGCTGTCGCTGGGCAATATGGACTTTCAGCTCCCTCCAAAGACTTTCTATTGGGTTCAGGTCTGGAGACTGGCTAGGCCACTCCAGGACCTTGAGATGCTTCTTACGGAGCCACTCCTTAGTTGCCCTGGCTGTGTGTTTTGGGTCGTTGTCATGCTGGAAGACCCAGCCATGACCCATCTTCAATGCTCTTACTGAGGGAAGGAGGTTGTTGGCCAAGATCTCGCGATACATGGCCCCATCCATCCTCCCCTCAATACGGTGCAGTCGTCCTGTCCCCTTTGCAGAAAAGCATCCCCAAAGAATGATGTTTCCACCTCCATGCTTCACGGTTGGGATGGTGTTCTTGGGGTTGTACTCATCCTTCTTCTTCCTCCAAACACAGCGAGTGGAGTTTAGACCAAAAAGCTCTATTTTTGTCTCATCAGACCACATGACCTTCTCCCATTCCTCCTCTGGATCATCCAGATGGTCATTGGCAAACTTCAGACGGGCCTGGACATGCGCTGGCTTGAGCAGGGGGACCTTGCGTGCGCTTTAGGATTTTAATCCATGACGGCGTAGTGTGTTACTAATGGTTTTCTTTGAGACTGTGGTTCCAGCTCTCTTCAGGTCATTGACCAGGTCCTGCCGTGTAGTTCTGGGCTGATCCCTCACCTTCCTCATGATCATTGAAGCCCCACGAGGTGAGATCTTGCATGGTGCCCCAGACCGAGGGAGATTGACCGTCATCTTGAACTTCTTCCATTTTCTAATAATTGCGCCAACAGTTGGTGCCTTCTCACCAAGCTGCTTGCCTATTGTCCTGTAGCCCATCTAAGCCTTGTGCAGGTCTACAATTTTATCCCTGATGTCTTTACACAGCTCTCTGGTCTTGGCCATTGTGGAGAGGTTGGAGTCTGTTTGATTGAGTGTGTGGACAGGTGTATTTTATACAGGTAACGAGTTCACACAGGTGAAGTTAATACAGGTAATGAGTGGAGAACAGGAGGGCTTCTTAAAGAAAATCTAACAGGACTGTGAGAGCCGGAATTCTTACTGGTTGGTAGGTGATCAAATACTTATGTCATGCAATAAAATGCAAATTAATTATTTAAAAATCATACAATGTGATTTTCTAGATTTTTGTTTTAGATTCCGTCTCTCACAGTTGAAGAGTACCTATGATAAAAATTACAGACCTCTACATGCTTTGTAAGTAGGAAAACCTGCAAAATCGGCAGTGTATCAAATACTTGTTCTCCCCACTGTAGCTCTCCAGATGGCGGGTTGACCATGTCTTTTGTACAGTAGCAGTACAATGCTGTTATTCAACATTGTGGGGGGTTAAGTGCTTTGGTCAAGGGCACAGCGGCAGGAGCTGGTAAATAGGATCAACTACCCTATTTATTTTTAATGTATACATTATTGGTCATGGAAATGTTGTCATGAATTTCATCTGTCAAAAAGTGTATGAAGCCTGTATAGGCCTCTAGCCTGTCAGGCTGCAGGACAGAGCCAGCACCATATTGTTTTCAGTCCTTCGCTCTCTACAAGTGACTAGGGGTTGATTTAGGAGTCAAAGTTCCTATCTCCACCAATCCTTCCTCTCTCCACCAATCCTTCCCTAGTCCTTCCTCTCTCCACCAATCCTTCCCTAGTCCTTCCTCTCTCCACCAATCCTTCCCTAGTCCTTCCTCTCTCCACCAATCCTTCCCTAGTCCTTCCTCTCTCCACCAAACCTTCCCTAGTCCTTCCTCTCTCCCCCAATCCTTCCCTAGTCCTTCCTCTCTCCACCAAACCTTCCCTAGTCCTTCCTCTCTCCCCCAATCCTTCCCTAGCCCTTCCTCTCTCCCCCAATCCTTCCCTAGTCCTTCCTCTCTCCACCAATCCTTCCCTAGTCCTTCCTCTCTCCACCAATCCTTCCCTAGTCCTTCCTCTCTCCCCCAATCCTTCCCTAGTCCTTCCTCTCTCCCCCAATCCTTCCCTAGTCCTTCCTCTCTCCACCAAACCTTCCCTAGTCCTTCCTCTCTCCCCCAATCCTTCCCTAGCCCTTCCTCTCTCCCCCAATCCTTCCCTAGCCCTTCCTCTCTCCACCAAACCTTCCCTAGTCCTTCCCCAAACAATAACCAGTAATAACTTCATTTCCTCAGGCGCTTCCCCACTGGAGTAAGAAGAGATGTTTTTCTCAATGGGGTGAGTTCAGCCAATATACACTACATGACCAAAAGTATGTGGACACCTGCTCGTCCAACATTCCAAAATCATGGGCATTAATATGGGGTTGGTCCCCCCTTTGCTGCTATAACAGCCTCCTCTCTTCTGGGAAGGCTTTCCACTAGATGTTGGAACATTGCTGCGGGGACTTGCTTCCATTCAGCCACAAGAGCATTAGTGAGGTCAGACATTGATGTTGGGCGATTACGCCTGGCTCGAAGTCAGCGTTCCAATTCATCCCAAAGGTGTTCCATAGGTTTGAGGTCAGGGCTCTGTGCAGGTCAGTCAAGTTCAAACCACTTCTGTATGAACCTCGCTTTGTGCATGGGGACATTGTCATGCTGAATCAGGAAAGGTCCTTCCCCAAACTTTTGCCACAAAGTTGGAAGCACAGAATCATCTAGAATGTCATTGTATGCTGTAGCTTTAAGATTTCCCTTCACTGGAACTAAGGAGCCTGAACCATGAAAAACAGCCCAGACCATTATTCCTCCTCCACCAAACATTATAGTTGGCACTATGCTTTCGGGCAGGTAGCGTTCTCCTGGCATCTGCCACACCCAGATTCGTCCATCGGACTGCCAGATGGTGAAGCGTGATTCATCACTCCTGGGAACACGTTTCTTCAGAGTCCAATGGCGGTGAGCTTTACACCACTCCAGCCGACGCTTGGCATTGCGCATGGTGATCTTAGGCTTGAAACCATTACATGAAGTTCCCGACAAACAGTTCTTGTTCTGACGTTGCTTCCAGAGGCAGTTTGGAACTCAATAGTGAGTGTTGCAACCAAGGACAGACTATATTTACGTGCTATGCACTTCAGCACTTGGCGGTCCCGTTCTGTGAGCTTGTGTGGCCTACCACTTTGCGGCTGAGCCATTTTGCCGTTTCCACTACAGAATAACAGCACTTACAGTTGACCGGGGCAGCTATAGCAGGGCAGAACTTTTACGAACTATATATATATGAACACACACACAACCTTCCTCATGATGCCATCTATTTTGTGAAGTGGCAGCACCATGTTGTGGGGGTGCTTTGCTGCAGGAGGGACTGGTGCACTTCACAAAATAGATGGCATCATGAGGAAGGAAAATGATGTGGATATATTGAAGCAACATCTCAAGACATCAGTCAGGAAGTTAAATCTTGGTCACACATGGGTCTTCCAAATGGACAATGACCCAAAGCATACTTTCAAAGTTGTGGCAAAATGGCTTAAGGACAACAAAGTCAAGGTATTGGAGTGGCCATCACAAAGCCCTGACCTCAATCCTATAGAACATTTGTGGACAGAACTGAAAAAGCATGTGTGAGCAAGGAGGCCTACAAACCTGACTCAGTTACACCAGTTCTGTCAGGAGGAATGGGCCAAAATTCACCCAACCTATTGTGGGAAGCTTGTGGAAGGCTACCCGAAACGTTTGACCCATGTTAAACAATTTAAAGGCAATGCTACCAAATACTCATTGAGTGTATGTAAACTTCTGACCCACTGGGAATGTGATGAAAGAAATAAAAGCTGAAATAAATCATTCTCTCTACTATTATTCTGACATTTCACATTCTTAAAATAAAGTGGTGATCCTAACTGACCTAAGACAGGGAATTATTACTAGGATTAAATGTCAGGAATTGTGAAAAACTGAGTTTAAATGTATTTGGCTAAGGTGTATGTACTTCTGACTTCAAATGTATGTAGATGACTGTGTATTCTATGTATGTAGATGATTATTTTAGAACACCGACTCATTCAAGGGTTTTTCTTTATTTTGACTATTTTCTAAATTGTAGAATAATAGTGAAGACATAAACTATGAAATAACTCATGGAATCATATACTAACCAAAAAAGCGTTAAACATATCCAAATATATTTTAGGTTCTTCAAAGTAGCCACCCGTTGCCTTGATGACAGCTTTGCACCCTCTTGGCATTCTCTCAACCAGCTTGAAGGAGTTCCCACATATGCTGAGCACTTGTTGACTGATTTTCCTTCACTCTGCGGTCCAACTCATCCCAAACCATCTCAATTGGGTTGAGGTCTGGTGATTGTGGAGGCCAGGTCATCGGATGCAGCACTCCATCAATCAATTATTTACAATGACGGCCTACCTACAAGGTCAGCTCCTGAAGCAAATTAGGATTAAGTGCCTTGCTCAAGGACACAGACAGGTTTTTTTCACCTTGTCGGCTCGGGTATTCGAACCAGCGACCTTTCAGTTACTGGCGCAAAGAGTGGCTACTTTGAAAAATCTCAAATATAAAGTATATTTTGGTTTGTTTAACACTTTTGGTTACTACATGATTCCATATGTGTTATTTCATAGTTTTGATGTCTTCACTTTTATTCTACCATGTAGAAATAAAGAAAAACCCTGGAATGAGTAGATCTAAAACTTTTGACTGGTACTGTGTGTGTGTATGTGTGTATATATATATATACACACACACACACACACACACACACACACACACATATATATATATATATATATATGTGTGTGTGTGTGTGTGTGTGTGTGTGTATATATATATATATATATATATATATATATATATATATATATATATATATATATATATATATATATATATATATATATATATATATATA
This sequence comes from Thymallus thymallus, assembly GCA_023634145.1. Classification (NCBI taxonomy): domain Eukaryota; kingdom Metazoa; phylum Chordata; class Actinopteri; order Salmoniformes; family Salmonidae; genus Thymallus; species Thymallus thymallus. The sequence goes on along the minus strand of CM042403.1, from coordinate 1,144,560 downwards.
TATATATATATATATATATATATATATATATATATATATAGTCTGTGATATTAACATGATTTGGTGAATGTCATCCCCAGTCCTACAATGATTACATGAGGGAGTTCCACCACACCGTTGGGCCGCCGCCTCCTTGGCAAGGATTGGTATGTGGTTCATAGAGCCATAGAACGCTCTAAATAATGATATTCTTTAATTCAGAAAAAAGTCCTATTAAAAGCTACCTGAGAAATACCTGTCTGGTCGAAACGTGTTGCAGTGTGTTAAGTCTGATCTGCTCCCTGTAATGAAGTGAATCTGCATCATGTTGCTGTTTACAGATTAATATACATTCTATACTCATTTTACATACATGGCACCTGTATGTTTGTACACCGTAGTTACATAACACTTTTTAATTGACCTGCCATTTAGGGGCCTTTTTTCCCACTTACTTTATTCATAGTGTCAATCAAAAATGTCTTATACAATTGTCCCCTGTAGGCACCGTACCCTGGGATGGAACAGCCTCCTCACCACCCCTTCTACCAGCACCAACCTCCTCCTCCCCAGGCACACCCCCCATACGCTGGGCACCACCCTGTACCACACCCTGTACCACACGACGCCCGCTTCAGGGAGAAGAGAGTCCTACGCTCCTTCAGCTCTAGCCTGGTAATTTCTGTCTGCAGAGGCCTTTTGGCTCTGGTCTAAAGTAGTGCACTATATAGGGAATAGGCTGCCATTTGGGACAGTGCCTTTGTCTGTTTTGAGGAAGTGTAACATGAAAACCACCTCTCTCTGCAGCATGACTATGACATGCGGGTGGATGACTTCCTGAGACGGACCCAGGCCGTGGTAACTGGTCGCCGCAGCCGCCCCCGAGAACGAGACCGGCAGAGGGAGCGAGAACGGCCCCGAGATGCCCGCCGGGACCGCGACAGAGACCGTGGACGCGAGCGTGACCGGGAGAGAGACAGGATCAGGGACAGGGAGAGGGAGAAGGAGAGGGGGCGTTACAGGAGATAATCAGGGAACAAATCAAACAGGAAGTCCTGCAGTAGTTTCTGTCACCCAGTTTTTCTTTTTTTTTTTAAAGAAGCTCAACTGTTCTGTTATGAGTGATTGTTCTGTTCTGTTGTGAAGTCCATCATCATCATCATCATCATGCATGCAGTGGAACTGAACTAACTGCTCATTTTAGTTTCTCTTGTTTTGGGGGAGGCGTGGTTCTTCCCCAACTGTCAATGTTTGATGCCAGTCTTGTGTGTGTTTTAGAAGGGATCGACCCTGCACTTGCCACTGTCTTTGTGCTTTACATAATTGTACATGGTTCAAATGAAGGTCTCTACTGAAAGGGATATAATTGTGTTGTACTGAATGTGACTGGCAGTGTTGTAGCGAGTCCCTTTATGCTGGCCTTTTAGTTTCAAGTGTTTGACTGGTCCGGAATCAAAAAGATATTTCCTTTCTGACGTTTAAACCAATCAGCTGTACGGCTTAACCTTTAGAGAACCTGCAGTGTTTGTCGAGGGGAGGGGAGGGTGAATGAATAAGGTATCGCTAGTCTTGGATGGCTGTTTTGTACAAAACATTAAATACTGCAAGTATTTTACCACTGTCAGTTTGAAAAACAAATGGCTGGATTGATTCACTTTAAAGAGAACTGGTTTTACTCAGAACGTTTTGCTGGTTTGAGAGGAAATATTAACCATAAAATCAACAATAGCAAAACACATCAGTCAGACTTTGCATGTTTGGGAAAACTCTGGAAACATTTTAGGCCTTATGGTTATTTAAAAAGTGATCCTGTTAGCTGTTTCCAATGCATTTGACTGGAGAATAAAAATAATGTACAATTGAGAGGTTCTAGGTTCACTAGGGGTGTCCAGAGAAAGTTGTCGCAAACCTGAGAGAAGACCCAAAGATCTTTAAGAAAACTCTGAAGGAGGCAAGAATAACTACGCACCAGGAAGGTCAGGGATTTTGGGGGTCATTCAGAATAGGAGTCCTGTCCTGTGAACCGGGTTGAGGATTACATGTAATCAGTTGCATGTAATTAGATTACTACTTAAATTACTTTTAGTCAGAATGGATGTTTTGTTTTCTCCACATTTAAAGTTTACATTAGTTCCCCCTGAGCGAGTCCCACCACAAGACAGAGATGACTATGATGACGCTAAGTGTTTTTGCAGGCTATATGCAAGCTCTTGCAACAGCTGCATATTACTGATCACAGCCTATGGAATAACAGTTTGAGGGAGTTTCTTCAAACCTCCATGGTATTGTTGCTCCATACTGTCAAAAACGGGTTTAATTTAAAAAGACAGAGTTGGGCTTTTTATTACTCAATCTAATTAGTGTAAAATGTAAATGCAGCATATGGCATTAATTTTCCCCATGCTAAAAGCCCTTTACAGTAGTGGCAGAGCTAATGGGTCCAATCAGTCCTCCATGGCAACAACAACATAAATGACAGAGTAGGCCAATAAATCCCTAGTTTTTGGATTAGGTTCAGGTAAAACAATTATACCTATCTATCTATATTTCCATATTTACAAGTCATATTCTTGATGATCAAGGGGTATTCAATTAATTGGAGTGACTGGAAATCTGACAGACTTTGGTTTTTATTGTAAAGATGCAGCCTAATCATATTACTTTATTATTTGTATTGAAGTAGAAACGACAGGTTAGAAGCCTACATAACCCCCCCAAAAAAGTAAAATGCAACATCCATTTATGGACATTACAAGCCAAAAGTATGAATGGCCTTACTGAAGAGCTCTGTGACTTTCAACATGGCACCGTCATAGGATGCCACCTTTCCAACAATTTCTGCCCTGCTAGAGCTGCCCCGGGTCAAGGGTAAGTGCTGTTATTGCGAAGTGGAAATGTCTAGGAGCAACAACGGCTCAGGAAGCAAGCCCCTGCAGCAATGTTCCAACATCTAGTGGAAAGCCTTCCATAGTGGAGGCTGTTATTTTACCCCATAATGACATCAATCTACACACAATACCCCATAATGACATCAATCTACACACAATACCCCATAATGACATCAATCTACACACAATACCCCATAATGACATCAATCTACACACAATACCCCATAATGACATCAATCTACACACAATACCCCATAATGACAAAGTGAAAACCGATTTTTAGACATTTTTGCTAAATTATCTAAAAATAAAAAACATACCTTATTTACATAAGTATTCAGACCCTTAGCTATGAGACTAAATTGAGCTCAGGTGCATCCTGTTTCCAATTATCATCCTTGAGATGTTTCTACAACTTCATTGGAGTCCACCTGTGGTAAATTTAATTGTATTGGACCTGACTTGGAAAGGCACACACCTGTCTATATAAGGTCCCACAGTTGACAGTGAATGTCAGAGCAAAAACCAAGCCATGAGCTCGAAGCAGTGAGAAGCGCCAGGGCCCTCTACACGCTCAGAGGATAGATACAAATCTATATATTTTATATAATATATTTTGTAATTTTGTTTTCATTGATTTAATCTTTTTTCGTCTTAATTGTAATGATCTTCCTATTGAATTTCTTCAGTTTGTGTTGGAAAAAGAAGGGTTAATATCCAAGAGAAAAGAATATCCAATCAGAATTTCTCGTTGGTAGTCTCTGGGTAGAAATAATCTAGCTGGCTCAACGCTCATTGGCTAGGCCCTCGGGCTTTGAATAGAAGGCACCAGCCAGCAGCATTTTGGAATGACAGTAGAATCAACCAATCACAAATTGTCTTGTAGTAGGTGGGACAATTGTACGATGCCTCTTTTTTTTCACATCGCCAGGAATCCTAAACCAACAGATCATATTAATTAATGATACAACACGTTTTAATTTACTCCTTTGTTTTTCATTTTAGTTAAAGTAGTGCCATATTGTTTAAACTCATAAAGTGGAAAACGTTAGGTTTTGAATTAGACCACTTGAATTTGTGAATATGAAACCTAATATTATTAGCAGTTTAATTAAATATACTACATCTTTATCAATGTCAGAATATCTTAAATAAATCTTATCAAAACCATTAAATTGTACAACATGTCCTGTTTGCTTTGTAACAAAGTTCTGTATGTCAATCCAACACATTCTACTATAAATACAGATAAAAAAATAATGAAAAATGGTCTCCTTCTCCATTCCATAGAAATCACAATTATAGTCAATATTCAGCTTGAATCTTGCCAACACATGTGTAACAGGATACATTCTATGTAACATTTTAAATGGGACTTCCTTTACCTTGTTACTGATACAATATTTGTTAGGAATTTTCCTTGCTTTCCCTCCGTTGTACATCAGCATAGATATTTGACCAAAACAATATTGCTGATGGAAATGTAATATCACAAACAATATTCCTACTCTTCTTATTACTACATTCATCTTTGAGGATGTTAATATTGCCAATTAATATATTTTAATGTACATGTATGTTACTTACATCAACCACAGGGTAATTTAAAAGAAATTCAACCCCCCTTGGAATTGCATCAAAAACAATAGCATATTTTTTCAGGGTTATTGGAATTCTAAACTTATCAAGAAATTCCCCGTATGAGAGTAGATATCCATCCTCATTCAGTAACTGACCAACCAAAATAATTATATTATCAAACCAGTTACGAAAAAATATATATATTTTTAAATCATATATCTTTGTTGTTCCATAGAAAGTGTCTGTGAGGGGAACAATTATGTTTATATGCTAACAGCCAAGCTAAAAGTGGCTGCTTATGGAATTTGGACAATTTGACTGGGATTTTATCAACATCAACATTTACACCGAAGCAGAAACTCTAAACCACCAACAGAGTCAAATAAATACTTAGGGAAGGCATTCCAAATACTGTTCTGGTTCTTAATATACTTCAGAATCCAATTTATTTGGAAAGTATTATTTAGAGTATTGAAATCTCAAACCTCAAGACCTTGTTCTTGGGTATTACTGAGAATATCTTTCCGTAGACTGAGGCTTGTTCCTCCAAATCAATTATAAAGAATCTTATCTAAGTCCTTTACAATTTTAGGGGGTAAGTCAAGTGATAACGAGACATAAACCGATCTGTATAAACCTTCAGCTTTGGACAATAAAACCCGACCATATAATGAAATGTCTATCAGCAACCAGAGGTTCAATTTCTTCTTTGTTTTCTCAATAATGGGTTTAAAGTTTAATTAATTCCTTAGTTTTTCATCCTTGCATATAACAATTCCAAGGTAAGTTACCTTATCATTAATTGGGATACCATATACTTCCTGTAAAACACAGTCCTTGAGTAAAAATAAGACTGACTTATTGATATGAATTTTCAAACCTGAAACCAAGGAAAAGTCTTCAATAGAGGAAACTGCTCTAGAAACTTCATCCTGTCTCTCAAAAATATGGTGGTATCATCAGCCAGTTGACAGTTTAAAATCCTTGCCAAGTGCCGAAATACCTTGAAAATTCCCTTTCTTGATATGAAGAGCCATAATTTTGAGTAACCAATCAAACAAAAAATGGACTAATTGGTCAGCCCTGTCTAATGCCTCGCCCAATATCAAATCTTTGGGATGTCCCGTGAGCTAATTTCACAGAGCTAGTACAACCACTATATAAAGTTTGGACTGCTTAAAAAAACAGGCTAATGGGTCTCCAGTTGTCTATTTAAAGACTATCCTTATTAGGTTTGGGAACCAGACTAATTGCACCTGGCTTTAAGGAAGTCTGTCTCCCTGTTTTCTGTTGATTCTTGGAACAAGACAACAATGAAAGGAATCAATCGATCCTTGAACGTTCTATAGAACTCACTTGTTAAACCATCATTTCCAGGGGATCTTTGTCCTTAAACGCTTTTAATACAATCTTTTATCTCAATTTCAGATAACTTAATATCACAGACATCCCTGAAATCATTATCTATCTTCTTAGCGATGTTTGCTACATTGTCTAATAAATAATCCATGTTGGAAGATTACTGGGCTGATTTAGACAGATTCTGATAAAACTGGGTAACATGCTGAGAGATTTCTTTAGGATTTTCATTGGGAGTTTTATTGATTATTAATTTACATACGGAAGTCATTTCGCCTGCCGTTCTTTCTAAATTAAAGAAATAATTGGTATTTTTCTCTCCCTCTTCCATCCATTTTCGTCTTGATCTTACAAACGCTTCCCGGGCCTTTTCCTCGTAGATACAGTCTATCTGCATTTGTAGTGATGATAGCAGTAATTCCTGATTAGTTAGATCAGTTTTTTTAGTATAATCCATTATTCCCTTTATGATGTTATATTATTTGTCTCTCTCGGCACGAGCAATTTCTTTCCCCATTGAAATAGCCAACACCCTTAATTCAAATTTCATTAGTTCCCAGTAACTTCCAAACGTATTCATAACACAGACACGGTTCCAATATGTATCAATAATTCCTGCTACTTCCTTCTTAAATACTTCATTCTCTAGTAAAGTCTTATTCAATTTCCAGTAACCTTGGATAACTTTTTTTGTTGACAAACCAAGCATGTTTATTTTTATTGAAATCCGTTTGTGGTCTGTTAAAATCGATGGTTCAATTGAGACCGTATCAACCTTGTCAGCCATATCTTCAGATATCAGCCAGAAATCAATGTATAGATAAATCCTTGGTACTCCATGTAAACATAATCTTATCTGGGTTCTTATGTCTCCAAATATCTAGAACACCTAACCTTAGACATATAATCCATATCTCACAATCAGAATTGCTATCCTTAGGAGGCCATCTGTCTAGATTATCATGTAATACTGTATTAAAATCTCTACCCCATATTACTTTGACTAACGGAAATGTAGACATTTTATTTATTTTCTATAAATAAAATACAGTTACTTGACTTGTTATTGGTAGCAGAAGTATTCACAACAATGAATTGAATGTGGTTGACATCTACCAATAGCATAATCCATCTCCCTGCATTATCTGCTTCATGACTCAGTAAATGACCCTTGAAGTTGCCTTTAAATATAGCGACACCTGCTGACCGGTTGGTACCAAATGAAAGCCAAATAACATTCCCACATTGACACTTCCAAAACGCAGTATCTGTGGAACAGGCATGAGTTTCTCTTACAATACAAAAATAAAGATTTATTTTTCCCTTGGCATTATTAGAAAAAAACAGAAATGTACATTTACTATCACAGTGACTATATGAAGAATGTTAAACTTGTATACTTTCACATTAACCGGGTTCGCACAAAATGAAACGATCTTGCTAGTTGCAAATAAAAACAGTCCTTTGCACCACACGGGTGGTAGACCTCAAGTGATTTTGTTTAATACAATTGCAAATAGCATTGCGCCATGCATTGGTAAAACAAATAGCCATCAAGCTAACATTTAGTGTCAGTGCGAATTTCCCTGCCATAAAAACCACCCAAAAAAGCTTGGCTCACACAAATAATGCCCTTTCCTCAAGACATAAAACGCTTTATCAGTCCTGCACCAGTCACTAGTAGCCATCAAGCTAGGCATCAGCACGAATTTCCCTTCCATTTTTTTTAACCTTTATTTAACTAGGCAAGTCAGTTAAAAACAAATTCTTATTTACAATGACGGCCTAGGAACAGTGGGTTAACTGCCTTGTTCAGGGGCAGAACGACAGGACCATGGATAGTTTGTGTATAGAGGCATTGACTTCAGGACCATGGATAGTTTGTGTATAGAGGCATTGACTTCAGGACCATGGATAGTTTGTGTATAGAGGCATTGACTTCAGGACCATGGATAGTTTGTGTATATAGGCATTGACTTCAGGACCATGCATAGTTTAATGTGTATAGAGGCATTGACTTCAGGACCATGGATAGTTTAATGTGTATATAGGCATTGACTTCAGGACCATGGATAGTTTAATGTGTATAGAGGCATTGACTTCAGGACCATGGATAGTTTAATGTGTATAGAGGCATTGACTTCAGGAACATCGATAGTTTGTGTATAGAGGCATTGACTTCAGGACCATGGATAGTTTGTGTATATAGGCATTGACTTCAGGACCATGGATAGTTTAATGTGTATAGAGGCATTGACTTCAGGACCATGGATAGTTTAATGTGTATAGAGGCATTGACTTCAGGACCATGGATAGTTTGTGTATATAGGGATTGACTTCAGGACCATGGATAATTTGTGTATATAGGCATTGACTTCAGGACCATGGATAGTTTATAGTGTATAGAGGCATTGACTTCAGGACCATGGATAGTTTAATGTGTATATAGGCATTGACTTCAGGACCATGGATAGTTTGTGTATATAGGCATTGACTTCAGGACCATGGATAGTTTAATGTGTATAGAGGCATTGACTTCAGGACCATGGATAGTTTCATGTTTATAGAGGCATTGACTTCAGGACCATGGATAGTTTCATATGTATAGAGGAATTGACTTCAGGACCATGGATAGTTTCATGTGTATAGAGGCATTGACTTCAGGACCATGGATAGTTTAATGTGTATAGAGGAATTGACTTCAGGACCATGGATAGTTTAATGTGTATAGAGGCATTGACTTCAGGAACATGGATAGTTTAATGTGTATAGAGGAATTGACTTCAGGACCATGGATAGTTTCATGTGTATAGAGGAATTGACTTCAGGACCATGGATAGTTTCATGTTTATAGAGGCATTGACTTCAGGAACATGGATAGTTTCATGTTTATAGAGGCATTGACTTCAGGAACATGGATAGTTTCATGTTTATAGAGGCATTGACTTCAGGAACATGGATAGTTTCATATTTATAGAGGCATTAACTTCAGGAACATGGATAGTTTCATGTTTATAGAGGCATTGACTTCAGGAACATGGATAGTTTCATGTTTATAGAGGCATTAACTTCAGAAACAAAGTGTTGCTGGATAATTAAACCAGAGTACTCCATGGAATAACACCATATATAGATTCAAGACTTTACTGAGTACCACCCCACTTTTACATTGGCACATAGAATAGTTGTATTTCTATAATCTAATATGTAATATGTATGTAGGCCTATAGTGTATTGCATTGGGACCAATGGAGTGGGTCGAGTAGAAAGAGTTGCTGGGCAGGTAGCCTAGCGGTTAGCCTAGCGGTTAGAGCGTTGGGCCAGTAACCGACAAGGTGAAAAACCTGTCTGTGTCCTTGAGCAAGGCACTTAACCCTAATTTGCTCCAGGGGCTGACCCTGTAGGTAGGCTGTCATTGTAAACAAGAATTTGTTCTTAACTGACTTGCCTAGTTAAATAAAGGTTAAATAAATAAATGAAATAAAATATACCTCAGTCCGCCATGAAATAACACCATATAACAGTACCCTCTGCCTCTGACCCTATTACAGGGGCTGAGTCACTGGCTTACTGGTGCTTTCCATGCCATCCCTAGGAGGGGTGTGTCACTTCCTGTCCGGTTTGTCTCCCCCTCTGGCTTGTGCAGTGGAGGGGATCTTTCGTGGACTATACTCAGCCTTGTCTCAGGGTAGTAAGTTGGTGGTTGTTGATATCCTTATATTGGTGTAGGGGCTGTGCTTGGCAGAGTGGGTGAGGTTATATCCTGCCTGGTTTGGCCCTGTCCGGGGACGTGCCACCTTGTCCCAGACCTGCTGTTTTCATCTCTCTCTCGCTCTATTGCACTGAAAAACCATGTGACATTCACTCCTGATGTATTTACCTGTTGCAACCTCCACAACTACTTTTATTATTATTTGACCCTGCTGGTCATCTATAAACATTTGAACATCTTGGAGAAAGAACTGGCCTTAATGACCATGAATTGTTTTAATTTCCACCCGGCACAGCCAGAAGAGGACTGGCCACCCCTCAGAGCCTGGTTCCTCTCTAGGTTTCTTCCTAGGTTCCTGCCTTTCTAGGGAGTTTTTCCAGCCACCGTGCTTCTACATCTGCATTGCTTGCTGTTTGGGGTTTTAGGCTGGGTTTCTGTATAGCACTTTGTGACATCGGCTGATGTAAAAAGCGCTTTATAAATACATTTGATTGATTGATTGACCATATGTCAATTCTACAGACCCTACTAGGTACTCCCAACTCACTTTTACGTTGGCACAAAGAATAGTTTTTCCTGTACAGTGTTATATTTGTACAGTATGGTGTCCAGGCACCCCAATTCAAGCTTTTGACCACAGTAAAAGACCAGCAACACTCTGGATTATTCAGAGCCCCATGAAATGACACCATAAATACATTCTACAGACCCTACTGGATATCCCCTACAATACTTTTACCGCAGCAACTAGAATAGTTTTTGCTCTATAAGCCAATATGTATTTCATATACAGTGATTTGCATTGGAACATGTTTTAAAACCCAAATGTAATGCAAATGTCACTTAAATATTAACAAATATTAATAATTATTCATGTTTAGATAATTATGTGTCATATATCATGAATAAATACAGGTTATTTACATTTTTACGTGGGGAACGTAGGGCTCCCAAGTGGCGCAGTGGTCTAAGACACTGCATCTCAGTGCTACTGGTTCGAATCCAGACTGTATCACAACCGGCCGTGACTGGGAGTCCCGTAGGGCGGCGCACGATTGGCCCAGCGTCGTCCTGGTTTGGCCGGTGTAGGCCGTCATTGTAAATAAGAATTTGTTGTTAACTGACTTGACTAGTTAAATACATTTTTAAAATGTACAACTTTTTTTGGGGCAAAACTTCCGACATTCTGTAACCCGGAAGTACTTTCTTTAGTGTTGCTGACGAGACGCGGATCAAATTCTGCGAGTCGTCAAGTGGTGAAATGGCTGCAACCACGGAGTATCGGCGACACGTTAGTGAGTGGAAGAGCATGATATTAATGGTGGTGGTTTTCATACCTTCTGCCACGGCTCTTATCGAGGGACTGTACTGTGGCACCGAGGTTTGTTACGATGTTCTGGGAGTTTCGAGAGAAGCGGCCAAACCGGACATAGGTCGTGCTTACAGACAGCTGGCCAGAAAGTATCACCCGGATAGATTCTCAAGTCTTGCAGGCGAGACTCGAGAAAGTGCTCATCAAAAATTTCTGCTCATCGCGACTGCATATGAAACTCTGAAGGTAAGTGGAGAAACCTCGCAGATAACCTCTCATAGCAAAACGTTGCCTATCCATCGCTTCTCTGGACAGTTATTTCGCCCTGACGACCTCAATGTATGTTGTCTGCCAATGTGGCACTGATCTCAACTCTGTCAAAGGCCTTCAGTCAATGTGATCGTTTTGTCTTCTAGTGTACCAATACTGTCAGTTACTGTGTTATGAGTGAACCTGAACAGGTTCAAAGTCAAGGTATCAGTGGGATGTTTATTCACATACAGTAGGTGCAGCCCAATCACACCTCAGACACCTAAGATATTGGGAAAAGTTGTGGCAGTGGTTTATCAGATGAGGAAATTGTCAACTCTTATGACAACTGAATCAGATGGTTCGAATCCAGACTGTATCACATCCGGCCATGATTGGGAGTCCCATAGGGCGGCGCACAATTGGCCCAGCGTCCTCCAAGTTTGGCCGGTGTAGGCCGTCGTTATTTTTAACTGACTTGTCTAGTTAAAGGTTAATTAAAAACTTTAAAAAAAACTGAGCAGTATGTAACTGGAGAGGTTGCATAATGAGAGGTTACACTGCAGTGTGTTTGGTCAGATGAGGATTCATGCTTAACACTCTACGTTGACTCGTGAGGAATGGGAGAGGGTCATTTATGAAAGAAGTGGTAGGTATTTAAAAAAAGTTATAGATAGATAGATAAGTACTTTATTGATCCCCGGGGGGAAAATATTGGCCTATTTGCACTGCCGAAATGTCGGATCCACACCCTCAGATTTATATATATATATTATTAATATACATTAGCAGTTGTGGGTTTTTTGTGTGCTTGGCCTCGATTACACCTACAGTGATATATTGCGGAAAATGGTACGCAGCATCATCTGGATATGTGTTCGACAAATGTTCAACATTCACCTTCTGCTACCATTTCTGTCAAGCCGTTAACACATACAGTTTGACGCATACGTTCAATAAATCCAACGCACTGCAACTGCCTCGGCAACGCAATGCTGCAAGGCAAACGCAGCGTTCCATTGTACATATATGTACTTCTAATGTACCAAAATGCAAAAGCACGGTCAGTGTGATCGAGGTGTTATGAGAAGACAAAGTGAATACCCTTTTTCACAATGGCATGCGAGACTGTTTTACATGAGTTATCAGAGAGAAAGGTGCATGTTGTCAGACTCCTTAGGATCTGTTCTGCCTTTTAGATCACAAGTTAGCATTCCTGCTCTGATATGTCTGATACGCTTGATACATACATGCATACATACATACATACATACATACATACATACATACATACATACATACAGCTCTCAATCATTCTGATAAGGGGATGTCTTCTTGTAACTTTGTCTTAGTACTACAGTCGTGGTCAAAAGTGTACTCAATTAACTTCTGGGCCACATCCTGACTGATGGCAGGCCATTCTTGCATAATCAATGCTTGGAGTTTGTCAGAAGTTGTGGGTTTTTGTTTGTCCACCCGCCTCTTGAGGATCGACCACAAGTTCTCAATGGGATTAAGGTCTGGGGAGTTTCCTGGCCATGGACCCAAAATGTCGGATGTTTTGTTCCCAGAGCCACTTAGTTATCACTTTTGCCTTATGGCAAGGTGCTCCATCATGCAGGAAAAGGCATTGGTCGTCACCAAACTGTTCTTGGATGGTTGAGAGAAGTTGCTCTCGGAGGATGTGTTGGTACCATTCTTTATTCATGGCTGTGTTCTTAGGCAAAATTGTGAGTGAGCCCACTCCCTTGGCTGAGAAGCAACCCCACACATGAATGGTCTGAGGATGCTTTACTGTTGGCATGACACAGGACTGATGGTAGCGCTCACCTTGTCTTCTCCGGACAAGGTGTTTTCCGGATGGCCCAAACAATCGGAAAGGGGATTCATCAGAGAAAATGACAACCCCAGTCCTCAGCAGTCCAATCCCTGTACCTTTAGCAGAATATCAGTCTGTCCCTGATGTTTTTCCTGGAGAGAAGTGGCTTCTTTGCTGCCCTTCTTGACACCAGGCCATCCTCCAAAAGTCTTCGCCTCACTGTGCGTGCAGATGCACTCACACCTGCCTGCTGCCATTCCTGAGCAAGCTCTGCACTGGTGGTGCCCCGATCCCGCAGCTGAATCAACTTTAGTAGACTGTCCTGGAGCTTGCTGGACTTTCTTGGGCACCCTGACGTCTTCTTCACAACAATTGAATCTCTCTCCTTGAAGTTCTTGATGATCCGATAAATGGTTGATTTAGGTGCAATCTTACTAGCAGCAATATCCTTGCCTGTGAAGCCCTTTTTGTGCAAAGCAATGATGACGGCACGTGTTTCCTTGCAGGTAACCATGGTTGACAGAGGAAGAACAATGATTTCAAGCACCATCCTCCTTTTAAAACTTCCAGTCTGTTATTCTGACTCAATCAGCATGACAGAGTGATCTCCAGCCTTGTCCTCGTCAACACTCTCACCTGTGTTAACGAGACAATCACTGACATGATGGCAGCTGGTCCTTTTGTGGCAGGGCTGAAATGCAGTGGAAATGTTTTTGGGGGATTAAGTTCATTTTCATGGCAAAGAGAGACTTTGTAATTAATTGCAATTCATCTGATCACTCTTCATGACATTCTGGAGTATATGCAAATTGCCGTCATCAACACTGAGGCAGCAAACTTTGTGGAGACCAATACTTGTGGCATTCTCAACTTTTGGCCACGACTGTAGGCCTATAGCTATTAGCTAGAAGTCATAATAGTGTTATATATGAATATCAAAGAAGGTTAATCTCCTCCTGTGTTTCAGGATGAGGACTCCCGTAGAGATTATGACTACATGCTGGACCACCCTGAAGAGTACTACAGCCACTACTACACCTACTACAGGAGACGGCTGGCACCTCAAGTGGACGTGCGGATAGTCATTCTGGTGACTGTGGTTGCTATATCCATTTTCCAGGTAGGATCATATCTATCTTGGCACCGTTTGCTAATGTAAGGTTATGAATGGCACCATCTGGTAATGTAAGGGTACGAATGGCACCATCTGGTAATGTAAGGGTACGAATGGCACCGTCTGGTAATGTAAGGTTATGAATGGCACCGTTTGGTAATGTAAGGTTATGAATGGCACCGTTTGGTAATGTAAGGTTATGAATGGCACCGTTTGGTAATGTAAGGTTATGAATGGCACCGTTTGGTAATGTAAGGTTATGAATGGCACCGTTTGGTAATGTAAGGGTACGAATGGCACCGTCTGGTAATGTAAGGGTACGAATGGCACCGTCTGGTAATGTAAGGGTACGAATGGCACCGTCTGGTAATGTAAGGGTACGAATGGCACCGTCTGGTAATGTAAGGTTATGAATGGCACCGTTTGGTAATGTAAGGTTATGAATGGCACCGTTTGGTAATGTAAGGTTATGAATGGCACCGTTTGGTAATGTAAGGGTACGAATGGCACCGTCTGGTAATGTAAGGGTACGAATGGCACCGTCTGGTAATGTAAGGGTACGAATGGTACTGTTGGTACATAGCAGTGTGTGAATAATCAGAAAGGTTCTGGTAGACCATAGGAACCTTTCCCCAGCTCCTGGGATGCCCTCTATGAAGTCTCTAAAGGTCATATATTGTTTTCAGTGGAAACTGTTTAGGCTACACAATAACAATACTGACTGCAGTGGTGGAAAAAGTCTCCAATTGTCATACATAGAAAATGACTCAAGTGAAAGTCACCCAGTAAAATACTACTTTTTTACAATGTGTATGTATACTGCCCCAATTTACAATGTGTATGTATACTGCCCCAATTTACAATTTAAAATGTGTATGTATACTGCCCCAATTTACAATTTAAAATGTGTATGTATACTGCCCCAATTTACAATTTAAAATGTGTATGTATACTGCCCCAATTTACAATTTAAAATGTGTATGTATACTGCCCCAATTTACAATTTAAAATGTGTATGTATACTGCCCCAATTTACAATTTAAAATGTGTATGTATACTGCCCCAATTTACAATTTAAAATGTGTATGTATACTGCCCCAATTTACAATGTAAGTGAGAACATTTGAGTTAAAATGAAAGTCTAATGTTTCATTTGAAGTGTCAATAATTAATTTAGACCAGTTTCTAATGTTGAAAGTCTGGCGTGGAATCTAATGGCTTCCTACTGTACTCTTTAAGCCCATGGGTGTTCCAAATCAGCCCACTTCAGATTTGTTGATGAATAAATATATATATATATATATATATATATATATATATATATATATATATATATATATATATATATATATATATATATATATATATATATATATATATATATATATATATATATATATATATATATATATATATATTTTTAAATCTTAACAATACAAACATGTTATATTCTAATCTGTAATCTCTTAGCTCTAAATAGCTATTTTCATTTAGTCTCCACTCTTCTCCTACGGCCTGTAAATGGCCAGCCTTTTTGCCTCGTCGTCAACGCAGAAAAACATGTCTTCATTGGAATGTAGCCAAAAAACTATTTAGAACAAAAATCTAAACTATAGTGGAAATTACTCTTCTATACTTCATATATCAATATGTGTTGTCTGTATCTCTATCCACCCCAGACAGTGATATTTTAGCTAGTGTCCCTGTTAAACCCAGCAGGTAAAAAAACTTTAACAGTATAATAATATAAACTGCATAAAATACCTGCTTATCATGCTTTATGTCATTCCAGTGAACCATACTATGCAGCTACTGTATTGATGCAGCATGTGGTCTGTTTGATAAAATTTTGATTTCAAAAGAAACAACTTATAATTTATAATTCAAGTAATATTCTAACATACGTCTTTTATGTAACAAGTGATGGTTTTTTATTTTATTAGACTCAGAAGTTGTACGTGGGCTTATTAGGGACGTTTATCAAAAGTATAAATCATTTAAAATTCCTCATATTAAACAAGCCAGACGGCACCATATTATTTTTATTTTTAACGGATAGCCAGGGGTGCACTCCAATACTCAGACAGAATACTCAGACAGACACAAACAAAGCATGTGTGTTTAGTGAGTCCTCCAGATCAGAGGCAGTAGGGAGGACCAGGGATGTTCTCTTGATAAGTGCATGAATTGGACCATTTCCTGTCCTGCTAAGCATTCAAAATGTAACAAGTACTTTTGGGTGTCAGGGAA
The DNA here is from genome assembly GCA_023634145.1 of Thymallus thymallus. Classification (NCBI taxonomy): domain Eukaryota; kingdom Metazoa; phylum Chordata; class Actinopteri; order Salmoniformes; family Salmonidae; genus Thymallus; species Thymallus thymallus. The sequence goes on along the minus strand of CM042403.1, from coordinate 1,128,297 downwards.
AATGTATGGAGTAAAAAGTAAATTATTTTCTTTAGGAATGTGGTGAATAAAAAGTACAGGTACCCCCAGAAACTACTTAAGTAGTACTTTAAAGTATTTTTACTTAAGTACTTTACACCACTGCCTGATTGTGACTTAATCTTCCTCCTTCAGTACTACAGTTGGTGGGCCATCTACACTGAAGCCATCAACTACCTATCAACAGTCCCCAAGTACCGTATCCAGGCGACGGAGATAGCCAAGCAGCTGGGTCTCCTGAACAAGACAAAAGAGAAGGGCAAGAACCGACGGTCCAAAGAGGAGATCCGAGAACAGGAAGAAGAGATCATCCGTGACATCATCAAGAACAAGATTGACATTCAGGGAGGCTACCAGAAGCCTCAGATCTTAGACATCCTGCTCTGTAAGATTGTCCTGTTCCCCTACTGCCTGTGTGCCTATGTGGTCTGGTACTGGAAGTGGATCTACAGGTTCACCATCTGCAGAGAGGAGTACGGAGACGAGGAGAAGCTGTACATCATTAGGAAAACCATGAAGATGTCTCAGTCTCAGTTTGACAGTCTGGAGGAGGAGCAGAGAGAGACCTTACTGGAGAGGCAGCTCTGGATCAAAGACAACTATGAGGTTAGTAGTAGTAGTAGTAGTAGTGGTAGTGGCAGCAGCAGCAGCATTAGTCGCAGTAGCAGCGGTTAGTCGAGGTGATTGAGGTAATATGTACATGTAGGTATAGTTAGTGACTATGCATAGATAACAGAGAGTAGCAGCAGTGTAAAAGAGGGGTCTGGTGGTCCTTTGATTAGCTGTTCAGGAGTGTTATGGCTTGGGGGGAGACTCCTGAACAGCTTGTTGTAATAACATTGTCATATACACTACTGTTCAAAAGTTTGGGGTCACTTAGAATTTCCTTGTTTTTGTAAGAAAAGCTAATTTTTTGCTGATGCTCCAGATACTCAACTAGTCTAAAGAAGGCCAGTTTTATTGCTTCTTTAATCAGCACAACAGTTTTCAGCTGTGCTAACATAATTGCAAAAGGGTTTTCTAATGATCAATTAGCCTTTTAAAATGATAAACTAGCACGTTGGATTAGCTAACACAACGTGCCATTGGAACACAGGCGTGATGGTTGCTGATAATGGGCCTCTGTACACCTATGTAGATATTCCATAAAAAAATCTGCTGTTTCCAGCTACAATAGTAATTTACAACATGAACAATGTCTACACTGTATTTCTGATCAATTTGATGTTATTTTAATGGACAGAAAATTAGCTTTTCTTTCAAAAACAAGGACTTTTCTAAGTGACCCCAAACTTTTGAACGGTAGTGTGTATTGCAAAGCAATTTGATTTAAAACCCCAAGGTTTCCTGGACACATATGAAGCATAGTACTAGTATAAAAAGGGAAGCTTAATAGAGTATCTCCATTAAAAACTATTTTAAGTCCAGGACTAGGCTTCTCTTTGGTGCCTTTTGAATGTGTTAGTATATTTACAGTGCGTTATGTTGTTGTACAGGTGTACAAGGAAGAACAGCAGGAAGAGATGAAGATGAAGATGGCCCTGGACCCCAGGTGGAAGAGGTACCGAAGGTGGATGAAGAATGAAGGACCTGGACGACTCACTTTTATTGACGATTGACAACATGCATATAATATATTGCACCTGACGTCTGCCAATATATACAGATACACTGTGTTGTACATATACAGTGCACTCTGAAAGTATTCAGACACCTATACCTTTTCCACATTGTGTTACGTTCCAGCATTATTAAATAGTTTTTTCCCTCAATCTACACACAATACCCCATAATGACAAAGCAAAAACTGAAATATCACATTTACAGTGGGAAGAAAAAGTATGTGAACCCTTTAGAATTACCAGGATTTCTGCATAAATTGGTCATAACATTTGATCTGATCTTCATCTAAGTCACAACAATAGACAAACACAGTGTGCTTAAACTAATAACACATAATACATAATACAATAATACAAAATTATTGTATTTTTCTTGTCTATATTGAATACATCATTTAAACATTCACAGTGTCGGTTGGATAAAGTATGTGAACCCCAAGGTTAATGACTTCTCCAAAAGCTAATTGGAGTCAGGAGTCAGCTGACCTGGAGTCCAATCAATGAGACGAGATTGGAGATGTTGGTTAGAGCTGCCCTGAACTATTAAAAACACTCACACAATTTGAGTTTGCTATTCACAAGAAGCATTGCCTGATGTGAACCGTGACTCAAACAAAAGAGATCTCAGAAGACTTAAGATTAAGAGTTGTTGACTTGGGCACCAAGAAAGAAGCCACTGCTGTCCAAAAAAAACATTGCTGTACGTCTGAAGTTCGCAAAAGAGCACCTGCATGTTTTTTTGCAACAGTTGAACTATAATAGTTCAGGATTATGGAGTGCTACTGTTTTACGAAGGTTTTAGCGGTCCTTTTTATCACTGAGGCACTTTTTATTTTTCTCAGCGCCGAACGTTCACACGAGTCCTCAATTATTTACAACCGAGCCCAACTCCTGGATTTAGCACACTCAGCGCTGCTGCACCGCAGGGAAAAGTTTGATATTCCGGACGAGTTGAAAAGGCGACGGCGTGGACGTAGTGCGGGATTGAAGTGTAAGGCAAAGCTGAGGAAGTACAAGCCGGCTATAACGTCTATCATTATGGGCAACGTGAGATCGCTACATAACAAGGTGGATGAGCTTGAGGGGCTGGTCCGTGGACAAAGAGACAACTGGGAAGCGAGCCTACTGTGCTTTACAGAGACATGGCTGAATGATAACATCCGCATAGAGAACGTCACTATCGGCGGTTTCCAGACCATCAGAGTGGACCGGGATAGCGCTTCTTCCGGTAAGAGTAAGGGAGGGGGGCTGGCTTTATTAGTTAACAACAGATGGTGTAATCCGAGACATATTACTGTTAAGGAACAGTTTTGTAGCCCGGACATTGAGCTGTTAGCCGTTAGCCTCAGACCCTACTATTTGCTGAGGGAATTCACGGCGGCCATTGCTGTTATTGTTTACATCCCGCACTCCGCTGACGCAAACACAGCGTGTGACGTCATCCACTCTGTTATCGCGAGGTTACAGACAGCGCATCCCAGTGCCTTCTTTGCCATTTCGGCACATTTAGCTATTTAAGTATTTCTCTGCCATCGACCTGTATAGTATAGTTAACCATGCAAATATTCCTTATTTATCTATATCAACTTGCAATATTTTTATATTTTTTCACCTAACTGTAACAATGTATAGTGTACATATTCAGCCATTCACTCATACTATGCAATGTATTTTTAAAGCTTTTTGCACTCCAGACGTCTTGTATTTTTATACTTTTTCATACTGCCGCTCTATGTATCATGTATCTGTATCTGTTTTTTTCGTAGCAGCTTGACGAAGAACTTTCCCCTCGGGGATCAATAAAGTATCTATCTATCTATCTACAGTGGGGAGAACAAGTATTTGATACACTGCCGATTTTGCAGGTTTTCCCACTTACAAAGCATGTAGAAGTCTGTAATTTTTATCATAGGTACTCTTCAACTGTGAGTGACGGAATCTAAAACAAAAATCCAGAAAATCACATTGTATGATTTTTAAGTAATTAATTTGCATTTTATTCCATGACATAAGTATTTGATACTTTAGAAAAGCAGAACTTAATATTTGGTACAGAAACCTTTGTTTGCAATTACAGAGATCATATGTTTCCTGTAGTTCTTGACCAGGTTTGCACACACTGCAGCAGGGATTTTGGCCCACTCCTCCATACAGACCTTCTCCAGATCCTTCAGGTTTCGGGGCTGTCGCTGGGCAATACGGACTTTCAGCTCCCTCCAAAGATTTTTTTTATTGGGTTCAGGTCTGGAGACTGGCTAGGCCACTCCAGGACCTTGAGATGCTTCTTACGGAGCCACTCCTTAGTTGCCCTGGCTGTGTGTTTCGGGTCGTTGTCATGCTGGAAGACCCAGCCACGACCCATCTTCAATGCTCTTACTGAGGGAAGGAGGTTGTTGGCCAAGATCTCGCGATACATGGCCCCATCCATCCTCCCCTCAATACGGTGCAGTCGTCCTGTCCCCTTTGCAGAAAAGCATCCCAAAGAATGATGTTTCCACCTCCATGCTTCATGGTTGGGATGGTGTTCTTGGGGTTGTACTCATCCTTCTTCTTCCTCCAAACATGGCGAGTGGAGTTTAGACCAAAAAGCTCTATTTTTGTCTCATCAGACCACATGACCTTCTCCCATTCCTCCTCTGGATCATCCAGATGGTCATTGGCAAACTTCAGACGGGCCTGGACATGCGCTGGCTTGAGCAGGGGGACCTTGCGTGCGCTGCAGGATTTTAATCCATGACGGCGTAGTGTGTTACTAATGGTTTTCTTTGAGACTGTGGTCCCAGCTCTCTTCAGGTCATTGACCAGGTCCTGCCATGTAGTTCTGGGCTGATCCCTCACCTTCCTCATGATCATTGATGCCCCACAGGTGTCTTTTATACAGGTAACGAGTTCAAATAGGTGCAGTTAATACAGGTAATGAGTGGAGAACAGGAGGGCTTCTTAAAGAAAAACTAACAGGTCTGTGAGAGCCGGAATTCTTACTGGTTGGTAGGTGATCAAATACTTATGTCATGCAATAAAATGCAAATTTATTATTTAAAAATCATACAATGTGATTTTCTGGATTTTTGTTTTAGATTTCGTCTCTCACAGTTGAAGAGTACCTATGATAAAAATTACAGACCTCTACATGCTTTGTAAGTAGGAAAACCTGCAAAATCGGCAGTGTATCAAATACTTGTTCTCCCCACTGTATCTATCTATCTCAGCGCTACTGGCAAAAAATTCTGTGGACAGATTAAACTAAAGTTGTTTGGAAGGAACACACAACTCTGTGTGGAGAAAGTAAGGCACAGCACACCAACATCAAAACCTCATCCCAACTGTAAAGTATGGTGGAGTGAGCATCATGGCTAGGGGATGCTTTGCCGCCTCAGGGCCTAGACAACTTGCTATCATCGACGGAAAAATAAATTCCCAAGTTTATCAAGACATTTTGCAGGAGAATGTAAGGCTATCTGTCCGCCAATTGAAGCTCAACAGAAGTTGGGTGATGCAACAGGACAACGACCCAAAACACAGAAGTAAATCAACAACAGAATGGCTTCAAAATAAACCTTCTGGAGCGGCCCAGTCAGAGTCCTGACCTCAACCTGATTGAGATGCTGTGGCATGACCTCAAGAGGGAGGTTCACCTCAGACATCCCAAGAATATTGCTGAACTGAAACAGTTTTGTAAAGAGGAATGGTCCAAAATTCCTCCTGTCCGTTGTGCAGGTCTGATCCACAACTACAGAAAACGTTTGGTTGAGTTTATTGCTGCCAAAGGAGGGTCAACCAGTTAATAAATCCAAGGGTTCACATACTTTTTCCACCCTGCACTGTGAATGTTTACACAGTGTGTTCAATAAAGACATGAAAACGTATAATTGTTTGTGTGTTATTAGTTTAAGCAGACTGTTTGTCTATTGTTGTAACTTTGATGAAGATCAGATCAAATTTTATGACCAATTTATGCAGAAATCCAGGTCATTCCAAATAGTTCACATATGTTTTCTTGCCACTGTACATACAGTTGAAGTCAGAAGTACATATACCTTAGCCAAATACATTTTAAACTCAGTTTTTCACAATTCCTGACAATTCCTAAAAATTCTCTGTCTTAGGTCAGTTTATTTTAAGAATGTGAAATGTCAGAATAATAGTAGAGAATTATTTATTACAGCTTTATCTGACTGATGTCTTGAGATGTTGCTTCAATATATCCACATAATTGTCCTTCCTCATGATGCCATCTATTTTGTGAAGTGCACCAGTCCCTCCTGCAGCAAAGCACCCCCACAACATGATGCTGCCACCCCCGTGCTTCACGGTTGGGATGGTGTTCTTCAGCTTGCAAGCCTCCCCCTTTTTCCTCCAAACATAATGATGGTCATTATGGCCAAACAGTTCTATTTTTGTTTCATCAGACCAGAGGACATTTCTCCAAAAAGTACGATCTTTGTCCTCATGTGCAGTTGCAAACCGTAGTCTGGCTTTTTTTATGGCGGTTTTGGAGCAGTGGCTTCTTCCTGTCGATATAGTACTTGTCTTACTGTTGATTTAGATACTTTTGTACCTGCTTCATCCAGCATCTTCACAAGGTCTGTGGTTCCTTTTGGTAAACTCCAAGTGGGCTATTATGTGCCTTTTACTGAGGAGTGGCTTCCGTCTGGCCACTTTACCATAAAGGCCTGATTGATGGAGTGCTGCTGAGATGGTTGTCCTTCTGGAAGGTTCTCCAATCTCCACAGAGAAACTCTAGAGCTCTTCTTGGTCACCTCCCTGGTCAAGGCCCTTCTCCCCCGATTGCTCAGTTTGGCTGGGCGGCCAGCTCTAGGAAGAGTCTTGTGGTTCCAAACTTCTTCCATTTAAGAATGATGGAGGCCACTGTGTTCTTGGGGACCTTCAATGCTGCAGAAATGTTTTGGTACCCTTCCCCAGATCTGTGCCTCGACACAATCCAGTTTTTTGCTCTGACATGCACTGTCAACTGTGGGACCTTATATAGACAGGTGTGTGCCTTTCCAAATCATGTCCAATACAATTGGATTTACCACAGCTGGACTCCAATCAAGTTGTAGAAACATCTCAAGGATGATCAATGGAAACAGGAAACACCTGAGATCAATTTAGTCTCATAGCAAAGGGTCTGAATACTTATGTAAATAAGGTATTTCTGTTTTGCAAAAATGTCTCAACCGGTTTTTGCTTTATATTGTGTGTAGACTGATGAGGAAAAAAATGTACTTAATCCATTTTAGAATAAGGCTGTAATTTAACAATGTGGAATAAGTCAAGGGGTCTGAATACTGTACACTGTGTTATACAGATACACTGTGTTATACAGATACACTGATCAAATATTTACAGACACTGTGTTATACAGATACACTGTGTTATACAGAAACACTGATCAAATATTTACAGACACTATATTATTCAGACACTGTGTTATACAGATACACTGTGTTATACAGATACACTGATCAAATATTTACAGACACTGTATTATTCAGACACTGTGTTATACAGATACACTGTGTTATACAGAAACACTGATCAAATATTTACAGACACTGTATTATTCAGACACTGTGTTATACAGATACACTGTGTTATACAGATACACTGATCAAATATTTACAGACACTGTGTTATACAGATACACTGTGTTATACAGAAACACTGATCAAATATTTACAGACACTGTATTATTCAGACACTGTGTTATACAGACACTGTGTTATACAGATACACTGATCAAATATTTACAGACACTGTGTTATACAGACACAATGTGATAATATATATACAGACACACTGTGATAATATATATTCAGACGCAATGTGATAATATATATACAGACACACTGTGATAATATATATTCAGATACACTGTGATAATATATATACAGACACCCTGTGATAAAATATATACAGACACACTTTGTTATACAGACACACTGATAATATATATACAGACACACTGTGATAATATATATACAGACACACTGTGATAATATATATTCAGATACACTGTGATAATATATATACAGACACCCTGTGATAAAATATATACAGACACCCTGTGATAAAATATATACAGACACAATGTGATAATATATATACAGACACACTGTGATAATATATATACAGACACAATGTGATAATATATATACAGACACACTGTGATAATATATATTCAGACACAATGTGATAATATAGATAGATAGAGATAGATAGGTACTTTATTGATCCCCCGGGGGGGAAATTTCATCAAACAGACACTGTGATAATATATATACAGATACACTGTGATAAAATATATACAGACACACTGTGTTATACAGGCACACTGATAATATATATACAGACACACTGTGATAATATATATACAGACACACTGTGATAATATATATATGGACATACTGATAATATATATACAGACACACTGTGATAATGTATATACAGACACACTGTGATAATGTATATACAGATACACTGTGATAATACAAATACAGACACACTGTGATAATACAAATACAGACACACTGATAATATATATACAGACACACTGTGATAATAAAGTACCTATCTATCTATCTATCTATCTATCTATCTATCTATCTATCTATCTATCTATCTATCTATCTATCTATCTATCTATCTATCTATCTATCTATCTAATATATATACAGACACACTGTGATAATATATATACAGATACACTGTGTTATACAGATACACTGTGTTATATATATATACACACTATGATAAAATATATACAGACACACTGATAATATATAAATACAGACACTGTGTTATACAGTTACAGTGTTATACAGATACACTGTGTTATACAGATACACTGTGTTTTGCAGATACACTGTGTTTTGCAGATACACTGTGTTTTGCAGATACACTGTGTTATACAGACACACTGTGATAAAATATATACAGACACGCTGTTTACATACCTGAGTGTTTGTGAATACATCTACTAATGATGTGCAAATCGTGTCCACAGACGATTGACAATAATGCCTGTTTTTATGGATAATTATTTAGATAGATATTGTATTGGGGATGTTAATAGCTGGAGAAAGGTACAACTGTATAACTATTATCAGATGTATTGAAGCCTTGTACAGCGCATCGAGAACTGGGGACTATATCTGCAAAAATATGCAGATAATTGGCTTTAAAGTTCTGAACCCTCATTTGTTTGAATGGTGTCCTCAATTTTATATTGTATTCTTTTGAACTTAACATGAATTGTGGTATTTAGAGTACTATACAGTATACAGTGCCTTTGGAAAGTATTCAGACCCCCAGCCTTATTTTAAAATGGATTAAATAAATAAAAAGTCCTCATCAATCTACACACAATACCCATAATGACAAAGTCCTCATCAATCTACACACAATACCCCATAATGACCCAATACCCCATAATGATACAATACCCATAATGACAAAGAGAAAACAGGTTTTTAGATGAAAAAAAAACAGAAATACCTTATTTACATAAGTATTCAGACCCTTTGCTATGAGACTCTAAATTGAGCTCAGGTGCATCCTGTTTCCATTGATCATCCTTGAGATGTTTCTACAACTTGATTGGAGTTCACCTGTGGTAAATTCAATTGATTGGACATGATTTGGAAAGCTTAATTTTACTTATACTGTAATAATATGATATAATATTATGGAGTAGTTGGGTACGTGTTGAGATTTGTTTTAAAAATTTAAACCAGAGATTGAAAGAGCATCTTGTTGGTATTATCATGGTACTTTATTTGGGTTTACAGTATTTGTATTTAAAATCACTGTTAGTCAGAAGTCTATGGCTGCGTCCCAAAACCCCTCAGTAAAAGGCACATGACACCCCGCTTGGAGGTTATCAAAAGGCACCTAAAGTCTCTCAGACCATGAGAAACCAGATTCTCTGGTCTGATGAAACCAAGATTGAACTCTGGCCTGAATGCCAAGTCTGGGGGAAACCTGGCACCATCCCTACGGTGAAGCATGGTGGTGGCAGCATCATGCTGTGGGGGTGTTTTTCAGCGGCAGGAACTTGGAAACTAGTCAGGATCGAGGCAAAGATGAACGGAGCAAAGTACAGAGAGATCCTCAGGCCCTCAGACTGGGGCGAAGGTTCTCCTTCCAACAGGACAACAACCCTAAGCACACAGCCAAGACAACACAGGAGTGGCTTCGGGACAAGTCTCTGAATGTGCTTGAGTGGACCAGCCAGAGCCCGGACTTGAGCCCAATTGAACATCTCTGGAGAGACCTGAAAATAGCTGTGCAGCAACCCAACCTTTTTGTGGGAAGCTTGTGGAAGGCTACCCGAAACGTTTGACCCATGTTAAACAATTTAAAGGCAATGCTACCAAATACTCATTGAGTGTATGTAAACTTCTGACCCACTGGGAATGCGATGAAAGAAATAAAAGCTGAAATAAATCATTCTCTCTACTATTATTCTGACATTTAACATTCTTAAAATGAAGTGGTGATCCTAACTGACCTAAGACAGGGAATTTTAACTAGTATTAAATGTCAGGAATTGTGAAAAATTGAGTTTAAATGTATTTGGCTAAGGTGTATGTACTTCTGACTTCAACTGTACGTTCATCCACTCAAAAATAATTCCAGTATCCAAACTGCATGTATACGCCCCCAGGTATAGTTTATCTGAGTTTTCCCCTTTAGTAACACTAACGTTTCCCTTTAATGTGATCGAATCAATGCAACATCCCGAAATAAAACAAACTATACAAGACTTAGCAAAGCTAACTATGCAAGAGATTTTGTTGTAGGCAGAACGCATCGGAATAGGATTCTATTTTATTGACATGCACGACTCTACACAGACTGGTGTGCCATAACCAATCAGAGCTGCAGTGGGCCTATGTGCATATACTGTAGACCATTGGCATATATGGATCTGTTCCATTCCCTTTGAACTGGACTGTGTTTACAGCATGAGCGGAGTAGATTACCTTATTTTGAATCAGAGGGAGAGCTGCATGTAGTCATGTGCACATTTTGTTCATATCCTTTGCTAGTTAGTGAGTTATTAGTCCAGTTATACATCATTTGTAGTCAGCAACGGGGCAGTGACTGTTTCCTACAAGAGCACAAAACCTGTACATTTATAGAAAAGCAAGTAAAGTTTTTCTGTCTTAAAGGGGCAGTGTTGTATTTTGAGACAGTCTTGAATAAGCTAAGTAGCCAATAGGCAGAGGGCAGCATAATTGGTCTGATTCTCTGTAATAATGGTATGGGAATAATAATGCATTTTATTTTGTAAAGTGGTTTCTTGCATCAAACAACATTTTCAGTCACCTCCTTGTCTGAAGGACCAGTGGAGAAAGACCTGCATGTTGTTTTTTTTTAAGTCTCATGGAATGTTGGCCGACATTGAACCCCACAAATTGGCTGCTACTATAGGCTGAATGATAGAACAGCTATTTCCATGGTAAAATGTTATGGGATGCATTTTCTCCATTGTTTTTATGATCAAATATCCACAGTAGCCTACTTGGCCACTGTTAAAACTTAATTGAAGTGGGTACAGCCTCAGTGTTCACAGCAAACCTGAAATTTGCTCAGTGCCGAAATAAATGAGAGGGAACATTGGTCTCACCATTTGATGAATGGAAATAGACATATTTTACAAAACACCAAGAAGTGTGCCTGATGACACTTGATTAGGCTGACATTCATTGATGCTTCCTGAAATACTGAATGCGGCTGAAACTGTTCTGGGAAAAATGGGATGGTCAACCTAACACACACAGCCAACTTTACTAAATGATGCTACAATGTGTTTTACCATGAACTTCAGATTGGCCAACCAGTAGCCAGTGATATAGGCCTAGTGGTAAAAAAAAAAAAGGTGGGTAAACTGTGAACAAAGTAACACTCCTTCTACTGCTTCTACTTGGTTTTACCCTCCACTAGGACTACACCACTGCTGTTAGCCTACACTCCACAGAGTTTTTTTTGTATTTTACCCCCTTTTTCTCCCCGATCTTGGCTCATCGCTGCAACGGGCTTGGGGCTTGGGGCTTGGGGGAGGCGAAGGTGGAGTCATGCGTCCTCCAAAAGCCAGCCGATCCAGGAAGGAGACAACCGTTCAACTGGCATCCGGGGTCAGCCCGCAGGCCCCATGGTCCACCACAAGGAGTCGCTAGAGCGCGATGAGCCAAGTAAAGCCGGCCAAACCCTCCCCCAACCTCCTGCACCTAAATATAAACAGTACACCCAAAATGAGTACAGGAACCTATTTCAGTCCAAGTGAAGCACTGACTCTTAAGGATCGGATCCCAAATCTAACTGCCTGTATCTCAGGACCTGAAGCAAGGATATGCATATTCTTGACATAATTTGAAAGGAAACACTTTGAAGTTTGTGGAAATGTGAAATTAATGTAGGAGAATATAACACATTAGATCTGGTAAAAGATCATACAAACAAAAAAACATGAGGTTTCTGTTCTTTTTTTCGTTCCATCATCTTTGAAATGCAAGAGAAAGGCCAGACAGTCATGTAGGATTCTAGATGTAATTTAGATGTTGTCCACCAGATGGCAGCAGTGTGTGTGCGCAACGTTTCAGACTGATCCAGTGAAGAATTCCATCACTACACAATATTTTGTATAAAGTCTGCCAGGAGTTTTCCCAAATGTGCCGAATTGGTTTTCAAGTACATAACTATAGAGAAGATTCAAAAATGCTATGGTAATAAAACATGTAAGTTTACACACTCCCAGGAATGTCATGCATGATGGATCATTAGCTTCCCTACAGAAAATACACTAACCTTCACACATCTAGATGGCCGGGCGGGGTGGGTGTAGAGCCAGAGGACAAACTGTAGAACCCAGTTCCTACATCAGGATGACAAATCGGAGCAAGATTGTTGAATGTAAGTACATTATTTACCTTCAGAGGTGAATGTACCAAACCAGTTGCCGTGATAAAAGTGTTTTGTTATTGTGCACTATCCTCAAACAATAGCATGGTATTTTTTAGCTGTAATAGCTACTGTAAATTAGACACTGCAGTTAGATTAACAATAATTTAAGTTTGCTGTCCATATAAGACATGTCTATGTCCTGGAAAGTTGTCTGTTGTTTACAACACCATTCTAGTCACATATTGGAGCAGCTGGTAGCCTAGTGGTTAGGGCATTGGGCCAGTAACCAAAAGGTTGCTGGATTGAATCCCTTAGCTGACAAGGTAAAAATCTGTCGTTCTGCCCCTGAACCACTGGCCGTCACTGTAAATAAGAATTTGATCTTAACTGACTTGCCTAGTTAAATAAAAGTAAAATAAACATCTCTTATATTGAGCAGCAACCGTCCTGTATGAGGGACACGATCCCTTAGAGGTTGAACCCTGAACGAATCCTGGATCTTGGAGATCTTGGAAAATGTGTAAAACAGTGTAAAACTGTTCACACATATCCAAAATAATGTAGGCTTATGCAATTGCAAAAATGTAATGCTTTTAACCGAAAGAGTCAACTACAGGCCTGCTGTCATTAACTATACTTGTTGGATGGAATAGATGCGCATTGGTGTCTAACTGTATGATATTGGTGTCTAGCGGTATGATATATGATATTGGTGTCTAGCTGTAGGCTAGTTATCTAGTGATATTGGTGTCTAGCTGTAGGCTAGTTATCTAGTGATATTGGTGTCTAGCTGTAGGATAGTTGTCTAGTGATATTGGTGTCTAGCTGTAGGCTAGTTGTCTAGTGATATTGGTGTCTAGCTGTAGGCTAGTTGTCTAGTGATATTGGTGTCTAGCTGTAGGCTAGTTGTCTAGTGATATTGGTGTCTAGCTGTAGGATAGTTGTCTAGTGATATTGGTGTCTAGCTGTAGGATAGTTGTCTAGTGATATTGGTGTCTAGCTGTAGGCTAGTTGTCTAGTGATATTGGTGTCTAGCTGTAGGCTAGTTGTCTAGTGATATTGGTGACTAGCTGTAGGCTAGTTGTCTAGTGATATTGGTGACTAGCTGTAGGCTAGTTATCTAGTGATATTGGTGTCTAGCTGTAGGCTAGTTGCCTAATGATATTGGTGTCTAGCTGTAGGCTAGTTGTCTAGTGATATTGGTGTCTAGCTGTAGGCTAGTTGTCTAGTGATATTGGTGACTAGCTGTAGGCTAGTTGTCTAGTGATATTGGTGTCTAGCTGTAGGCTAGTTATCTAGTGATATTGGTGTCTAGCTGTAGGCTAGTTCTCTAGTGATGTCTAGCTGTAGGCTAGTTATCTAGTGATATTGGTGACTAGCTGTAGGCTAGTTGTCTAGTGATGTCTAGCTGTAGGCTAGTTGTCTAGTGATATTGGTGACTAGCTGTAGGTTAGTTGTCTAGTGATATTGGTGACTAGCTGTAGGCTAGTTGTCTAGTGATATTGGTGACTAGCTGTAGGCTAGTTGTCTAGTGATATTGGTGTCTAGCTGTAGGCTAGTTGTCTAGTGATATTGGTGTCTGGCTGTAGGCTAGTTGTCTAGTGATATTGGTGTCTTGCTGTAGGCTAGTTGTCTAGTGATATTGGTGTCTGGCTGTAGGCTAGTTGTCTAGTGATATTGGTGTCTGGCTGTAGGCTAGTTGTCTAGTGATATTGGTGTCTGGCTGTAGGCTAGTTGTCTAGTGATATTGGTGTCTGGCTGTAGGCTAGTTGTCTAGTGATATTGGTGTCTAGCTGTAGGCTAGTTGTCTAGTGATATTGGTGTCTAGCTGTAGGCTAGTTGTCTAGTGATATTGGTGTCTAGCTGTAGGCTAGTTGTCTAGTGATATTGGTGTCTAGCTGTAGGCTAGTTGTCTAGTGATATTGGTGTCTAGCTGTAGGCTAGTTGTCTAGTGATATTGGTGTCTAGCTGTAGGCTAGTTGTCTAGTGATATTGGTGTCTAGCTGTAGGCTAGTTGTCTAGTGATATTGGTGTCTAGCTGTAGGCTAGTTGTCTAGTGATATTGGTGTCTAGCTGTAGGCTAGTTGTCTAGTGATATTGGTGTCTAGCTGTAGGCTAGTTGTCTAGTGATATTGGTGTCTAGCTGTAGGCTAGTTGTCTAGTGATATTGGTGTCTAGCTGTAGGCTAGTTATCTAGTGATATTGGTGTCTGGCTGTAGGCTAGTTGTCTAGTGATATTGGTGTCTAGCTGTAGGCTAGTTGTCTAGTGATATTGGTGTCTAGCTGTAGGCTAGTTGTCTAGTGATATTGGTGTCTAGCTGTAGGCTAGTTGTCTAGTGATATTGGTGTCTAGCTGTAGGCTAGTTGTCTAGTGATATTGTCGACCCGGAAATAAAAATACTTTTTTCATATAATATAAGACAGAGATACAAACATTGACATTCATTGTACTGTTAAATGGATGGCAAATTTAGAGGACAAAACAAAACTTAAATCATACATGCAAAAATACAATAGAAATCCTATCAGGTGGTCCATATTATAAGGAGACAGCATATAGTCATTACCAGCAGTGTAGTTAATCCAGAAATAAATATAGAGTGGAGTTCAGCACAGAGTAGCAGCAGATCATCAACCCAGTTATGAAGCAGGACTAGACCATTTACCCAGTATCACCTGCCATATCTTTTTTTAAACATTGGACTTCTATTGGAGGTATTGTATCCAATCGTTTCCATGTGCATTCCCTGAATCCTGTAACCACATGTCAAAAGTAGGTACAGTCTCCAATTAGAACCTTTGGCTAATAGAGTACAAAGAGAGACAGCCTTCCCTTCCTGGTTGTTCCCATCAGCTGTACCAAACAGAGCCATCAATGGGTCTGGGGCTAGAACTCAAAGAGAGACAGCCTTCACTTCCTGGTTATACCCATCAGCTGTACCAAACAGAGCCATCAATGGGTCTGGGGCTAGAACTCAAAGAGAGACAGCCTTCACTTCCTGGTTATACCCATCAGCTGTACCAAACAGAGCCATCAATGGGTCTGGGGATAGAACTCAAAGAGAGACAGCCTTCCCTTCCGGGTTATACCCATCAGCTGTACCAAACAGAGCCATCAATGGGTCTGGGGCTAGAACTCAAAGAGAGACAGCCTTCCCTTCCTGGTTGTTCCCATCAGCTGTACCAAACAGAGCCATCAATGGGTCTGGGGATAGAACTCAAAGAGAGACAGCCTTCCCTTCCTGGTTGTTCCCATCAGCTGTACCAAACAGAGCCATCAATGGGTCTGGGGCTAGAACTCAAAGAGAGACAGCCTTCCCTTCCTGGTTGTTCCCATCAGCTGTACCAAACAGAGCCATCAATGGGTCTGGGGCTAGAACTCAAAGAGAGACAGCCTTCCCTTCCTGGTTGTTCCCATCAGCTATACCAAACAGAGCCATCAATGGGTCTGGGGCTAGAACTCAAAGAGAGACAGCCTTCCCTTCCTGGTTGTTCCCATCAGCTGTATCAAACAGAGCCATCAATGGGTCTGGGGCTAGAACTCAAAGAGAGACAGCCTTCCCTTCCTGGTTGTACCCATCAGCTGTACCAAACAGAGCCATCAATGGGTCTGGGGATAGAACTCAAAGAGAGACAGCCTTCCCTTCCTGGTTGTTCCCATCAGCTGTACCAAACAGAGCCATCAATGGGTCTGGGGCTAGAACTCAAAGAGAGACAGCCTTCCCTTCCTGGTTGTTCCCATCAGCTGTACCAAACAGAGCCATCAATGGGTCTGGGGCTAGAACTCAAAGAGAGACAGCCTTCCCTTCCTGGTTGTACCCATCAGCTGTACCAAACAGAGCCATCAATGGGTCTGGGGCTAGAACTCAAAGAGAGACAGCCTTCCCTTCCTGGTTGTTCCCATCAGCTATACCAAACAGAGCCATCAATGGGTCTGGGGCTAGAACTCAAAGAGAGACAGCCTTCCCTTCCTGGTTGTTCCCATCAGCTGTACCAAACAGAGCCATCAATGGGTCTGGGGCTAGAACTCAAAGAGAGACAGCCTTCCCTTCCTGGTTGTACCCATCAGCTGTACCAAACAGAGCCATCAATGGGTCTGGGGATAGAACTCAAAGAGAGACAGCCTTCCCTTCCTGGTTGTTCCCATCAGCTGTACCAAACAGAGCCATCAATGGGTCTGGGGCTAGAACTCAAAGAGAGACAGCCTTCCCTTCCTGGTTATACCCATCAGCTGTACCAAACAGAGCCATCAATGGGTCTGGGGCTAGAACTCAAAGAGAGACAGCCTTCCCTTCCTGGTTGTACCCATCAGCTGTACCAAACAGAGCCATCAATGGGTCTGGGGATAGAACTCAAAGAGAGACAGCCTTCCCTTCCTGGTTGTTCCCATCAGCTGTACCAAACAGAGCCATCAATGGGTCTGGGGCTAGAACTCAAAGAGAGACAGCCTTCCCTTCCTGGTTATACCCATCAGCTGTACCAAACAGAGCCATCAATGGGTCTGGGGCTAGAACTCAAAGAGAGACAGCCTTCCCTTCCTGGTTGTACCCATCAGCTGTACCAAACAGAGCCATCAATGGGTCTGGGGCTAGAACTCAAAGAGAGACAGCATTCCCTTCCTGGTTGTTCCCATCAGCTGCACCAAACAGAGCCATCAATGGGTCTGGGGCTAGAACTCAAAGAGAGACAGCCTTCCCTTCCTGGTTATACCCATCAGCTGTACCAAACAGAGCCATCAATGGGTCTGGGGCTAGAACTCAAAGAGAGACAGCCTTCACTTCCTGGTTGTACCCATCAGCTGTACCAAACAGAGCTGATGGGTATAATCCCGCAGTCATATGGTCAGTGTGGCGGAAGCGAAGTTTGGAGACCAACAAAAAATGGTCAATTCTGGAATATGACTTATGAACTGACAAAAAAAAATAATAATCCCTCTGTTGGGTGCGTCAGTCTCCAAATATCGACAATGTTAAGGTTTGTCTACACTGTCCAGGTCTACACTGTCCCGGTCTACACTGTCCCGGTCTACACCGGTCTACACTGTCCCGGTCTACACTGTCCCGGTCTACACTGTCCCGGTCTACACTGTCCCGGTCTACACTGTCCCGGTCTACACTGTCCCGGTCTACACTGTCCCGGTCTACACTGTGCCGGTCTACACTGTCCCGGTCTACACTGTCCAGGTCTACACTGTCCCGGTCTACACTGTCCAGGTCTACACTGTCCCGGTCTACACTGTCCAGGTCTACACTGTCCCGGTCTACACTGTCCCGGTCTACACTGTGCCGGTCTACACTGTGCCGGTCTACACTGTCCCGGTCTACACTGTCCCGGTCTACACTGTCCAGGTCTACACTGTCCCGGTCTACACTGTCCCGGTCTACACTGTCCAGGTCTACACTGTCCCGGTCTACACTGTGCCGGTCTACACTGTGCCGGTCTACACTGTGCCGGTCTACACTGTGCCGGTCTACACTGTCCAGGTCTACACTGTCCCGGTCCCTATGTGGCGTTTCTTATTTTGGAGCCAATTGTTGCTGTCATACAAAACCCAAAAGAATAACGTCACGCCGAGCGGGACCTTGTCATGCCACCTGTACTAAAGTGAACATAAAACATAGACCCCATCCCCCCTCCCGTCCCATTAAGTGACTTCCCCAAACAAAGCACTCCTTGACTAACACACAAATGCCTAGAGTAGACATAAAGCCTAAACTAACTTGGCACTTATAGATTGTACGCGAAAAATAAATAAAAAAGTAACAGTTGACTCTCACGTTAGGGGGTGAGTGGGTTTAAAACATGAAAGGCTAAACAATGCTGTATAAGCAATCAGTGGCAACCCGTCATTCAGGGCAGGTGGGGCAGAGCCTCGCCTGTTTTGAGACCCAGATTATTAGCAAAAAATATATATATACAGTGGAGAGAACAAGTATTTGATACACTGCCGATTTTGCAGGTTTTCCTACTTACAAAGCATGTAGAAGTCTGTAATTTTTATCATAGGTACTCTTCAATTGTGAGTGACGGAATCTAAAACAAAAATCCAGAAAATCACATTGTATGATTTTTAAGTAATTAATTTGCATTTTATTGCATGACATAAGTATTTGATACATCAGAAAAGCAGAACTTAATATTTGTTACAGAAACCTTTGTTTGCAATTACAGATATCATACGTTTCCTGTAGTTCTTGACCAGGTTTGCACACACTGCAGCAGGGATTTTGGCAAACTCCTCCATCCAGATCCTTCAGGTTTCGGGGCTGTCGCTGGGCAATACAGACTTTCAGCTCCCTCCAAAGATTTTCTATTGGGTTCAGGTCTGGAGACTGGCTAGGCCACTCCAGGACCTTGAGATGCTTCTTACGGAGCCACTCCATAGTTGCCCTGGCTGTGTGTTTCGGGTCATTGTCATGCTGGAAGACCCAGCCACGACCCATCTTCAATGCTCTTACTGAGGGAAGGAGGTTGTTGGCCAAGATCTCGCAATACATGACCCCATCCATCCTCCCCTCATTACGGTGCAGTCGTCCTGTCCCCTTTGCAGAAAAGCATCCCCAAAGAATGATGTTTCCTCCTCCATGCTTCACGGTTGGGATGGTGTTCTTGGGGTTGTACTCATCCTTCATCTTCCTCCAAACACGGCGAGTGGAGTTTAGACCAAAAAGCACAATCAGACCACATGACCTTCTCCCATTCCTCCTCTGGATCATCCAGATGGTCATTGGCAAACTTCAGACGGGCCTGGACATGCGCTGGCTTGAGCAGGGGGACCTTGCGTGCGCTGCAGGATTTTAATCCATGACGGCGTAGTGTGTTACTAATGGTTTTCTTTGAGACTGTGGTCCCAGCTCTCTTCAGGTCATTGACCAGGTCCTGCCGTGTAGTTCTGGGCTGATCCCTCACCTTCCTCATGATCATTGATGCCCCACGAGGTGAGATCTTGCATGGTGCACCAGACCGAGGGAGGTTGACCGTCATCTTGAACTTCTTCCATTTTCTAATAATTGCGCCAACAGTTGTTGCCTTCTCACCAAGCTGCCTATTGTCCTGTAGCCCATCCCAGCCTTGTGCAGGTCTACAATTTTATCCCTGATGTCCTTACACAGCTCTCTGGCCTTGGACATTGTGGAGAGGTTGGAGTCTGTTTAATTGAGTGTGTGGACAGGTGTCTTTTATACAGGTAACGAGTTCAAACAGGTGCAGTTAATACAGGTAATGAGTGGAGAACAGGAGGGCTTCTTAAAGAAAAACTAACAGGTCTGTGAGAGCCGGAATTCTTACTGATTGGTAGGTGATCAAATACTTATGTCATGCAATAAAATGCAAATGAATTATTAAAAAATCATACAATGTGATTTTCTGGATTTTTGTTTTAGATTCCGTCTCTCACAGTTGAAGTGTACCTATGATAAAAATTACAGACCTCTACATGCTTTGTAAGTAGGAAAACCTGCAAAATCGGCAGTGTATCAAATACTTGTTCTCCCCACTGTATATATATATTTTTTAGTAGTGGTGTAATAATGTATTGTATTGTAGATATGTAGTGGTAGATTAGTGTGTAATAATGTGTTGTATTGTAGATATATAGTGGTAGAGTAGTGGTGTAATAATGTGTTGTATTGTAGATATGTTATGGTAGAGTAGTGGTGTAATAATGTATTGTATTGTAGATATATAGTGGTAGAGTAGTGGTGTAATAATGTATTGTATTGTAGATATGTAGTGGTAGAGTAGTGGTGTAATAATGTGTTGTATTGTAGATATATAGTGGTGTAATAATGTGTTGTATTGTAGATATGTAGTGGTAGAGTAGTGGTGTAATAATGTGTTGTATTGTAGATATGTAGTGGTAGAGTAGTGGTGTAATAATGTGTTGTATTGTAGATATGTAGTGGTAGAGTAGTGGTGTAATAATGTATTGTATTGTAGATATGTAGTGGTAGAGTAGTGGTGTAATAATGTATTGTATTGTAGATATGTAGTGGTAGAGTAGTGGTGTAATAATGTATTGTAGATATGTAGTGGTAGAGTAGTGGTGTAATAATGTGTTGTATTGTAGATATATAGTGGTAGAGTAGTGGTGTAATAATGTATTGTATTGTATTGTATTGTAGACAACAGACTGGGATGTGCTCTGTGAGGCTCATGGGGAGGACATCGATGGACTCACTGACTGCATAACAGACTATATTAATTTTTGTGTAGACAACACTGTACCCACCAGGAAGGTACGCTGTTTCCCAAACAATAAACCCTGGGTCACCAGCGACCTGAAGGCCCTGCTGAATGAGAAGAAGAGGGCCTTCAAGGAGAAGGACAAGGACAAATTGAAATGCGTCCAGAGGGAGCTGAAGTTGCGGATTGCTGAGGGGAAGAGAGTGTATAAGGAGAAGATGGAGGACAAGCTGAGGCAGAGCCAGGTGAGAGAGGTGTGGAAGGGTATGAGAAATATCACTGGCTTCAAAAAGTCAAACAGTGGGCAGACGGAGGGGACCCAGGACAGAGCCAATGAGCTGAACCAATTTTTTAACAGGTTCGATACTGGCCCTGTCCACCTCCCCTCCAGCTCCCCAGACCACACACCCTCACGGCTATCCCACCCCCACTTTGCTCACAGCACCTCTGCTGAGACAATCAGTGACCCCACCTCTGCCCCTGCCCCCCCTGGACTGATCCTCAACACCCCCCTTCCCCCCACCTCCCCACCTGGGCTGGCTTTCACCACCAACCAAGTGAAGAGAGAGCTGGAGAGACTACACCAGTGGAAAGCGGCGGGCCCTGATGGCATCAGCCCAAGGGTGCTGAGGGTCTGTGCTGACCAACTGTGTGGAATACTCCAGCGTCTTTTCAACCTTAGCCTGAGCCTAGAAAGGGTCCCTGTGCTGTGGAAAACATCCTGCCTCGTCCCAGTGCCCAAGAAGGCACACCCCACTGTCCTGAATGACTTCAGACCTGTAGCGCTAACATCCCACATCATGAAGACCCTGGAAAGGTTAGTCCTCGCTCACCTCAGACCCCTGGTGTGTTCATCAATGGACCCCCTGCAGTTTGCATACCAGCGCAAAATCGGGGTGGATGATGCAATCATCTACCTTCTGCAGAGGGCCTACTCTCACCTGGACAACGCAGGTTGCACTGTGATGGTCATGTTTTTTGACTTCTCCAGTGCCTTCAATACCATTCAGCCCCTGCTACTGGGTGAGAAGATGAGGAGGATGAAAGTGGAAGCACCCTTAGTCTCCTGGGTCACGGACTACCTGACCGGTAGGCCACAATTTGTGCGACTACAGAGCTGTGTGTCAGAACGGGCTGTTAGCAACACAGGGGCCCCCCAGGGTACGGTCCTGTCCCCCTTCCTGTTCACCCTCTACACCTCAGACTTCAGATATAACTCTGAAACATGCCACCTGCAGAAGTTCTCGGATGACTCTGCTATTGTAGGGTGCATCAGGGGTGGGCAGGAGGAGGAGTACAGGAGCACAATCAGTGACTTTGTGTTGTGGTGTGAGCAGAACCACCTTCAGCTCAACATCAGCAAAACTAAGGAGATGGTGGTGGACTTCAGGAGAACCAAGGCACAACTGACTGCAGTCCCTATAAAGGGGACGGATGTGGAAATGGTTGAGTCATACAAGTTCCTGGGTGTCCATATGGACAACAGACTGGAATGGGCTGGTAACACCGGGGCCCTGTACAAAAAGGGCCAGAGCCGACTCTACTTTCTGAGGAGGCTCAGGTCCTTTAACGTGTGCAGTAAACTACTGCATACCTTCTACCAGTCTGTGGTGGCCAGTGCCATCTTTTTTGCAGTGGTGTGCTGGGGAGCAAACATCAAAGCCGGTGATGCTTCTCGGGTAAATAAGCTGATCAGGAAGGCTAGCTCTGTCCTGGGGATGAGCCTTGACACTCTAGAGAAGGTGGCGGAGAGACGGATCCTGGCCAAACTGCTGGCCATCATGGACAACGTCACCCACCCTCTGCACACTATGGTTATGACGCAGAGGAGCACTTTCAGTCACAGACTGATCCCACCACGGTGTGCCAGAGAGCGCTACAGGAGGTCCTTCCTGCCGGCGGCTATGAGACTATATAATGCCTCACCGGGGTGCCGTGCCGTCGGCAACATAGATCTGGAACTGTTGGGGTGCTAGGACCTAGTTTAACAATTATGCATCCATCCGTGAGTAACTCTGGTCCGTCAGCACTCATCCACTCAGGACCTATTTATTCATACAGGTCTGTATATACATACTCATGTACAGTTGTTATATTATATCACATGCAATATTGTAAGTAATTATTGGACGTAGGCATTCACTCAGGAATGCATATTAGTATCCTGCCAGTTGCACCTTTTCTCATTGCTTTTAGTATATCGAATGTGCAATAAGTGCAGTTGTCTGTAATTAAACCCTGCGCACTAAGGACTGTATTTTAAGGGAATTACTATTATTACCCCAAATGATATCATACACACATTTAGCTATTAAAGTATCTCTTCCTGTCATTTACCTGTACAGTTTGTGTAAACATGCAAGTATTCACTTATCTGTAAATATAACTGTATACCTAACTGTACAGCTAATTTAACTAATTTAACCATGCAAAATTTTCACTTACCTGTTAATTTACCCAGTCTGTCTATTAAGTAAACTATTATTACCCTCGCTCATATCATACGCATTTTTAGCTACTGAAGTATTTCTCTGCCATCGACCTGTATAGTATAGTTAACCATCCAACATCCACCAATGTATAGTGTACATATTCAGCCAACCACTCATACTATGCAATGTCCTTTTATAGCTTTTTTTTTTTTTTGCACTCCAGATATCTTGTATTTCTATACTTTTCCATACTGCCGCTCTATGTATCATGTACCGTGTATCTGTCTTTTGTGTACTTTTCGTTGTGGCATTTTGCACCTGCCCTGTGTTTTGTTGTAGCTGCTTGACAATGAAATTTCCCCCCCGGGGGAGCAATAAAGTACCTATCTATCTATCTATCTATCTATCTATCTATCTATCTATATGTAGTGGTAGAGTAGTGGTGTAATAATGTATTGTAGATATGTAGTGGTAGAGTAGTGGTGTAATAATGTGTTGTATTGTAGATATGTAGTGGTGTAATAATGTGTTGTATTGTAGATATATAGTGGTGTAATAATGTATTGTATTGTAGATATGTAGTGGTAGAGTATTGGTGTAATAATGTGTTGTATTGTAGATATGTAGTGGTGTAATAATGTGTTGTATTGTAGATATGTAGTGGTGTAATAATGTGTTGTATTGTAGATATATAGTGGTAGAGTAGTGGTGTAATAATGTGTATTGTAGATATGTAGTGGTAGAGTAGTGGTGTAATAATGTGTTGTATTGTAGATATGTAGTGGTAGAGTAGTGGTGTAATAATGTGTTGTATTGTAGATATGTAGTGGTGTAATAATGTGTTGTATTGTAGATATGTAGTGGTAGAGTAGTGTGTAATAACGTGTTGTATTGTAGATATATAGTGGTAGAGTAGTGGTGTAATAATGTGTTGTATTGTAGATATATAGTGGTAGAGTAGTGGTGTAATAATGTATTGTATTGTAGATATGTAGTGGTAGAGTAGTGGTGTAATAATGTGTTGTATTGTAGATATGTAGTGGTGTAATAATGTGTTGTATTGTAGATATGTAGTGGTGTAATAATGTGTTGTATTGTAGATATATAGTGGTAGAGTAGTGGTGTAATAATGTATTGTATTGTAGATATATAGTGGTAGTTGTAGTTGTATTGTAGATATATAGTGGTAGAGTAGTGGTGTAATAATGTGTTGTATTGTAGATATATAGTGGTAGAGTAGTGGTGTAATAATGTATTGTATTGTAGATATGTAGTGGTAGAGTAGTGGTGTAATAATGTATTGTATTGTAGATATATAGTGGTAGAGTAGTGGTGTAATAATGTATTGTATTGTAGATATGTAGTGGTAGAGTAGTGGTGTAATAATGTATTGTATTGTAGATATGTAGTGGTAGAGTAGTGGTGTAATAATGTGTTGTATTGTAGATATGTAGTGGTGTAATAATGTGTTGTATTGTAGATATATAGTGGTAGAGTAGTGGTGTAATAGTGTATTGTATTGTAGATATATAGTGGTAGTTGTAGTTGTATTGTAGATATATAGTGGTAGAGTAGTGGTGTAATAATGTGTTGTATTGTAGATATATAGTGGTAGAGTAGTGGTGTAATAATGTATTGTATTGTAGATATGTAGTGGTAGAGTAGTGGTGTAATAATGTATTGTATTGTAGATATGTAGTGGTAGAGTAGTGGTGTAATAATGTATTGTATTGTAGATATGTAGTGGTAGAGTAGTGGTGTAATAATGTATTGTATTGTAGATATGTAGTGGTAGAGTAGTGGTGTAATAATGTATTGTATTGTAGATATGTAGTGGTAGAGTAGTGGTGTAATAATGTATTGTATTGTAGATATGTAGTGGTAGAGTAGTGGTGTAATAATGTATTGTATTGTAGATATGTAGTGGTAGAGTAGTGGTGTAATAATGTATTGTATTGTAGATATGTAGTGGTAGAGTAGTGGTGTAATAATGTATTGTATTGTAGATATGTAGTGGTAGAGTAGTGGTGTAATAATGTATTGTATTGTAGATATGTAGTGGTAGAGTAGTGGTGTAATAATGTATTGTATTGTAGATATGTAGTGGTAGAGTAGTGGTGTAATAATGTATTGTATTGTAGATATGTAGTGGTAGAGAAGTGGTGTAATAATGTATTGTATTGTAGATATATAGTGGTAGAGTAGTGGTGTAATAATGTGTTGTATTGTAGATATGTAGTGGTAGAGTAGTGGTGTAATAATGTGTTGTATTGTAGATATATAGTGGTAGAGTAGTGGTGTAATAATGTGTTGTATTGTAGATATGTAGTGGTAGAGTAGTGGTGTAATAATGTGTTGTATTGTAGATATGTAGTGGTAGAGTAGTGGTGTAATAATGTATTGTATTGTAGATATGTAGTGGTAGAGTAGTGGTGTAATTATGTATTGTATTGTAGATATATAGTGGTAGAGTAGTGGTGTAATAGTGTATTGTATTGTAGATATGTAGTGGTAGAGTAGTGGTAGTTGTAGTTGTATTGTAGATATATAGTGGTAGAGAAGTGGTGTAATAATGTATTGTATTGTAGATATATAGTGGTAGTTGTAGTTGTATTGTAGATATATAGTGGTAGAGTAGTGGTAGTTGTAGTTGTATTGTAGATATGTAGTGGTAGAGTAGTGGTAGTTGTAGTTGTATTGTAGATATATAGTGGTAGAGTAGTGGTAGTTGTAGTTGTATTGTAGATATATAGTGGTAGAGTAGTGGTAGTTGTAGTTGTATTGTAGATATATAGTGGTAGAGTAGTGGTAGTTGTAGTTGTATTGTAGATATATAGTGGTAGAGTAGTGGTAGTTGTAGTTGTATTGTAGATATATAGTGGTAGTTGTAGTTGTATGATGTACTGTTTTATTTTGTAATTGCCTTAATCTTGTTTGGAACCCAGGAAGAGGATGGGGATCCGTAATAAAAAAATATAAAAACAGTTATGGGGTGCTGACTTTAGAGGAAGGTGTTAGAGGCACACAGAACAGAATAGTGAGGTGGCGCTTTGGAGCGGTGAGCAGCGTGATTGGGTAAAAGGACAGTCAGTTTGGAGCGGTGAGCAGCGTGATTGGGTAAAAGGACAGTCAGTTTGGAGCGGTGAGCAGCGTGATTGGGTAAAAGGACAGTCAGTTTGGAGCGGTGAGCAGCGTGATTGGGTAAAAGGACAGTCAGTTTGGAGTGGTCAAATGTAGAGCTCTATATAGGGGATAGGGTGCCATTTCAGACACTGCTGAGACTGGTTTGATTGACAGCGTGTGAGGCAGCCAAGAAGACAGGAAGACTGGAAGACAGGAAGACAGGAAGACTGGAAGACTGAGGACAGTACAGAGTTCATTACATTTATTCAAGGCATGCTACAATTAAAGTTGCTTTAGGAAAAAAGTAAAAAGGGATTCTGGTGTAATAATTATAATAATACTAGTAATGAGGATCATGATAATCACAGTAGTAATGAGGATCATGATAATCACAGTATTAATGAGGATCATGATAATCACAGTAGTAATGAGGATCATGATAATCACAGTAGTAATGAGGATCATGATAATCACAGTAGTAATGAGGATCATGATAATCACAGTAGTAATGAGCATCATGATAATCACAGTAGTAATGAGGATCATGATAATCACAGTAGTAATGAGCATCATGATAATCACAGTAGTAATGAGCATCATGATAATCACAGTAGTAATGAGAATCATGATAATCACAGTAGTAATGAGGATCATGATAATCACAGTAGTAATGAGCATCATGATAATCACAGTAGTAATGAGGATCATGATAATCACAGTAGTAATGAGCATCATGATAATCACAGTAGTAATGAGGATCATGATCATCACAGTATTAATGAGGATCATGATAATCACAGTAGTAATGAGCATCATGATAATCACAGTAGTAATGAGCATCATGATAATCACAGTAGTAATGAGGATCATGATAATCACAGTAGTAATGAGCATCATGATAATCACAGTAGTAATGAGCATCATGATAATCACAGTAGTAATCAATTCAAAAAATGAATGAAAATGTTTCTATATCAAATACAGAAACTCCACTCAACCATGCACCGCAAAATTACAAAATATGTTTCTTTAATAGTTTCATCTATTTGCATTTTAATTACATCAACTCATAAGGAAACCTGTTGTTTCACGCCTTCCATCCCACGACATCACACACACTGCTTCACAAATCAAACCTGGTACTGGTATTATATCAAAATACACAAGACAAGTTGTTTTTTATGTGTTCATCATCTTTAAATATAAAAAAAAACGTTAATGTGTTGTTGTTTGTAGCTATCTGGTTGTCATGAACCCTTTTGGCCAGGTTAGAAAAAGGAGCATGTTGTTTATTTTGGTAGTGAAACATTTGACTATTAGCTTTAAACAAGGGTCTCCATTCAGTCTGTATTTCTGAAGGGTTGAAGCATCCAAATGTAAAGGTCATTTCTGATTGAGCCGACAGAAGCAGCGTTTAGCGCGAGTCTCTCCACTGAAGGCAACCATGATGTCAGCCTGAACTTCCACGATACAGACTGAAAACAAACCCAGGTCTGTTATCAAGATGTGCCGTGATGAGACAAAAAATCTAATGATATCAGATCAGATGCTACTGCGTTCTAAATGACACCCTATCACCTACATATAGATACTACTGCGTTCTAAATGACACCCTATCACCTACATATAGATACTACTGCGTTCTAAATGACACCCTATCACCTACATATAGAGATACTACTGCGTTCTAAATGACACCCTATCACCTACATATAGAGATACTACTGCGTTCTAAATGACACCCTATCACCTACATATAGAGATACTACTGCGTTCTAAATGACACCCTATCACCTACATATAGATACTACTGCGTTCTAAATGACACCCTATCACCTACATATAGATACTACTGCGTTCTAAATGACACCCTATCACCTACATATAGATACTACTGCGTTCTAAATGACACCCTATCACCTACATATATAGATACTACTGTGTTCTAAATGACACCCTATCACCTACATATAGAGATACTACTGCGTTCTAAATGACACCCTATCACCTACATATAGAGATACTACTGCGTTCTAAATGACACCCTATCACCTACATATAGAGATAATACTGCGTTCTAAATGACACCCTATCACCTACATATAGAGATACTACTGCGTTCTAAATGACACCCTATCACCTACATATAGAGGTACTACTGCGTTCTAAATGACACCCTATCACCTACATATAGGTACTACTGCGTTCTAAATGACACCCTATCACCTACATATAGATACTACTGCGTTCTAAATGACACCCTATCACCTACATATAGAGATACTACTGCGTTCTAAATGACACCCTATCACCTACATATAGAGATACTACTGCGTTCTAAATGACACCCTATCACCTACATATAGAGATACTACTGCGTTCTAAATGACACCCTATCACCTACATATAGATACTACTGCGTTCTAAATGGCACCCTATCACCTACATATAGAGCTACTACTGCGTTCTAAATGACACCCTATCACCTACATATAGAGGTACTACTGCGTTCTAAATGACACCCTATCACCTACATATAGGTACTACTGCGTTCTAAATGACACCCTATCACCTACATATAGAGGTACTACTGCGTTCTAAATGACACCCTATCACCTACATATAGAGATACTACTGCATTCTAAATGACACCCTATCACCTACATATAGAGATACTACTGCGTTCTAAATGACACCCTATCACCTACATATAGAGGTACTACTGTGTTCTAAATGACACCCTATCACCTACATATAGAGATACTACTGCGTTCTAAATGACACCCTATCACCTACATATAGAGGTACTACTGCGTTCTAAATGACACCCTATCACCTACATATAGAGATACTACTGCGTTCTAAATTACATAGGGTGCCATTTGGGACGCACACTCTGAGTGCTAAGCAAATATAAGCCTCTTTAAAATGTATAATCTCTCCCTTTAAAATGAATGGAACTGGAAATCAATTTAACTTCATTGTCTCCCAGATAATTCCGTGATTAAAGTCATGTAAAGCATGCTAAAAGGTTTTTAATTAGGAAACACTTAAACATTCATCAGAATCCTTGAGGCTGGACGTAAGCACCATGTTAAAGGTCGCTACACTGTCATCATGACTGCTAGTTCTAAATGAGGAATCAGTTCCTTTGGTTTCAGTGCTAAAGGTACATATTAGATTTTTTTTGCGTTTTGCTTTGTGGATAGGTGGAAACAAAGGGGCAAGCCTGGTATCCAACCTAATTTCATTACATTTCTGTTGTGAGCACAGCGTTCAGTCGGGTTTAACCAGGCTGAGTCCTCTGATTTAACCATGCTCAGAATGAACCGCATTAATATGGAGATAGATGTACATTTATTACATTTTGACTGAAATGTATATCCATACCTTAACTACTTTTTTGATGGAAGGAATGATCTCGTCTTGAGAAATGATGGACAAGGTGATGATGGTCTTTAATTTAAACAATAGTGATTGAGGAGGTAACAAGGTGATGATGGTCAACAGTGATGGAGGAGGTAACAAGGTGATGATGGTCAACAGTGATGGAGGAGGTAACAAGGTGATGATGGTCAACAGTGATGGAGGAGGTAACAAGGTGATGATGGTCAACAGTGATGGAGGAGGTAACAAGGTGATGTTTAATAGATCAATGGAAGGCACATCAACTTTGGTCCTGTTTTGTTTCTGTTGTGACTCTTCAGTATAAAAACTAAACATGAGGATGTTTGATCATGTCAAATATTATCCACAATTTAAATGAAGGCGTAGTCTTTCATCATGGTTGAACTATGCTGCCTGAGTTAAGACATGACTTGGGTTGCGTCCCAAATGGTACCCTATTTGCTATTTAGTGCACTACTTTTGACCAGTACACTACATAGGGTGCCATTTGGGATCTTGAAACTATTCAGTCGAGACAGAGATGGAGAGAGAGCATAGCGTAAAAGAGCTGTGTGCTACGATCTGAAGGTCTGGGACATAGAACATTCAGACATTCTAGAATGATCAGCTTTCATGATGTCACAGAAGGTCGTGTCTGGCTTCTTTCCTGTTCACAAATTAAAAGGTTTTAAACAAAATAGCTTTTAGACGGAGAGAATCAATCCACAGGAGGAGGAGTATGATGAAGATCATCACCAAGGCAGCACAACAGAGACTAGCTCTGGTCCAGGGTGTCACATGCAGCTCAGCATCAGCAAGCCACACATAAACGCCCTGGACCAGAGCTAAACTAAGACCTGAACCTCTTCTACATCAATAACCATGAGGTTCACAGTCTGTTCCAGCCCTGACACCACAGCCGGCTGCGTCCCAAACGGTGCCCTATTACCTGCATGCACCCTACAACATTGGGCCGAGGTCAGTGCCATAGTCAGAAGTAGTGCACTATATAGTAAAAAGGGTGCCATTGGGGATGCACACTTAGTGCTTTCAGCAAAGGGTGCCATTGGGGACGCACATTTAGGGCTTTTAGTAAAGACTCAAACACCTGTTGTGAAAAGCAGAGTGACAGACAAACAACCAGTTATCACCTTTTAAAGAGAGAGATATAATGAAACACATGAAATATCACTACAGATAAAACCCCAGAAAAATACCCTAAAATTAACAATATGACAAACAAGTCAAATAAGATTACAGCTAAAACACATCTTCACTGAAACGCAGCAATAAGGAGGAACACCTGAAATGGCCTGAGAGGGTGTTGTGGGCCTCAACTCCAGAGGAATAATGGCCTGAGAGGGTGTTGTGGGCCTCAACTCCAGAGGAATAATGGCCTGAGAGGGTGTTGTGGGCCTCAACTCCAGAGGAATAATGGCCTGAGAGGGTGTTGTGGGCCTCAACTCCAGAGGAATAATGGCCTGAGAGGGTGTTGTGGGCCTCAACTCCAGAGGAATAATGCACCTAGGCACCGTAAGTAATCCATAGAATAACATCATAACCTACGTTACTAACATACATAGCCTATCAATCCAGGTGGATTTTAAAACTGACTGCTACTCAAGAGTCAAGAGTAGTATACTATGTAGGGCAATATTTTGTAAACAAGCATCTTTCAGAGTCACTGAGTGAAACACTACCACTGATTGTCCCTCAATTTGTATTGTGTAATCAGCTCACTACAAACATACTGTAGAAACTGGTTTCACTTTTACTGTAGAAACTGGTTTCACTTTTACTGCAGAAACTAGTTTCACTTTTACTGTAGAAACCTAAGAACTTATTGTGAACTTATTTTGGACCTCACTGGATTTGTTAAGCAAGAGTCAGTCAGTATTTTCTTCAATAGATTATTAAAATAAATATACAATGGAGGCACATCTGCATAAAAAGGCATGCATTCTGCTGGACAAGACTGTTGAAAGCTGTTTAGAATGTGTAAATCGAAAGTGAGAAACAACACATTATTCATGCGTAGATCAAGCTATTTCTGTTAAGTCCCAAATAAGTGAAAACTTTGAATAAGTCTTCAAACTTTGAAATAATTATTCTAATAAATGTGTTATAACACCTACAGAGATGGAGGCCCACAGTACACACTGTGTTAAAACACCTACAGGGATAGAGGCCCACAGTACACACTGTGTTATAACACCTACAGGGATAGAGGCCCACAGTACACACTGTGTTATAACACCTACAGGGATAGAGGCCCACAGTACACACTGTGTTATAACACCTACAGGGATAGAGGCCCACAGTACACACTGTGTTATAACACCTACAGGGATAGAGGCCCACAGTACACACTGTGTTATAACACCTACAGGGATAGAGGCCCACAGTACACACTGTGTTATAACACCTACAGGGATAGAGGCCCACAGTACACACTGTGTTATTTCAGAGTTTCTTGTTCATTTCTCTAAGAAGTGCCCTCAAAGCACCAAACATTAACTTCCATGTCAAAAGACCATATAATACAGCCAACATATAAAACACAGTTCTCTACATGAATCAAATCTGTAACCAGATACATTACATGAGATACTGTCTGTGTCTCAAATGGCACCCTGTTCCCTATATAGTGCACTGCTTTAAATGAATGAATCATATAGTGGATAGGGTGCCATTTGAGACACAGACTCTGTCTAAACCTATAGATTATGAACACATTACATTATAAGGCACGTAATAAGAAATGAACTGACTACACAGTAAATATGATTCTCAGATTATAGTGGTACAGAAACCCAGTGAGGTTTCAAATTAGTTCTATTTTTTCCATTAAAAATAACAGATGACCAAAAATAAGTAACTTTTTCTTCAAAAAATCTTGACAATCATTTAGGATATAGACCTGAATAGACCTGAATAGTTGAGCTTTTTGTTAAGACTGTAAACCTCAAAACTATTATTTCAATTGATTTATTTGTCTTCTTTTTTTATAGAAGGGTTTACCGTTGTTTCTTAACAGGGACACCATCTCTTAAGGTACATCTTAACAGGGACACCATCTCTTAAGGTACATCTTAACAGGGACACCATCTCTTAAGGTACATCTTAACAGGGACACCATCTCTTAAGGTACATCTTAACAGGGACACCATCTCTTAAGGTACATCTTAACAGGGACACCATCTCTTAAGGTACATCTTAACAGGGACACCATCTCTTAAGGTACATCTTAACAGGGACACCATCTCTTAAGGTACATCTTAACAGGGACACCATCTCTTAAAGTACATCTTAACAGGGACACCATCTCTTAAGGTACATCTTAACAGGGACACCATCTCTTAAGGTACATCTTAACAGGGACACCATCTCTTAAAGTACATCTTAACAGGGACACCATCTCTTAAGGTACATCTTAACAGGGACACCATCTCTTAAGGTACATCTTAACAGGGACACCATCTCTTAAAGTACATCTTAACAGGGACACCATCTCTTAAGGTACATCTTAACAGGGACACCATCTCTTAAGGTACATCTTAACAGGGACACCATCTCTTAAGGTACATCTTAACAGGGACACCATCTCTTAAGGTACATCTTAACAGGGACACCATCTCTTAAGGTACATCTTAACAGGGACACCATCTCTTAAGGTACATCTTAACAGGGACACCATCTCTTAAGGTACATCTTAACAGGGACACCATCTCTTAAGGTACATCTTAACAGGGACACCATCTCTTGCCTTACGTTTGTTTTTAGAATTATTATTCTTCCCCTGGCGATTATCAGACATGACATGGGCCGAGGTTAGTTGACAAAGACATAGTCCTAAATTACCCAGAATGCTACTCAGTGGGTCCACATGACCCTCCTTGGAATGTTAAGGCTAGACCACAACAGCAACAGACAGACAGACAGACAGCACCTCGCCTGGACCTGGAAAGAACCCATAGAACCCATAGAACCAGAAGGAATCCATTCTATTTCTCCTTCTAGTTCTAAGAGGGACCATCTCTTGGTCTTTGGCGGACACAGCACTTCCACTGAAGCACAACTCAGTGTCATCTCATGCCAGGTGGAAGATGACACTGTCAGTATCATCTTGTTGGTTGGATCCCATATGGATGCATGGATTATCTGTAACACTGCAAGGTCAAAGAGAGGGTAGGCATTTCCCTCTGGTAACTGTGTGGGATGGAGAGGTTGACAGACAGAAGAGAGCTACAAGAGGGACAGAGTGTGGGACAGAGGGTGGGACAGAGGGTGGGACAGAGGGTGGGACAGAGGGTGGGACAGAGGGTGGGACAGAGGGTGGGACAGAGGGTGGGACAGAGTGTGGGACAGAGGGTGGGACAGAGTGTGGGACAGAGGGTGGGACAGAGTGTGGGACAGAGGGTGGGACAGAGTGTGGGACAGAGGGTGGGACAGAGTGTGGGACAGAGGGTGGGACAGAGTGTGGGACAGAGTGTGGGACAGAGTGTGGGACAGAGTGTGGGACAGAGGGTGGGACAGAGGGTGGGACAGAGGGTGGGACAGAGTGTGGGACAGAGTGTGGGACAGAGTGTGGGACAGAGTGTGGGACAGAGGGTGGGACAGAGGGTGGGACAGAGTGTGGGACAGAGTGTGGGACAGAGTGTGGGACAGAGGGTGGGACAGAGGGTGGGACAGAGTGAGTAAGAACAAAGCCATAAGCGACAGGATGCTGAAGCTCTCATCTTTTGAAGAAAACAGAAAACGTTTGAATCGAGTTAAAGAGGTCAGATCAGGGTCAGATCAGGGCTAACAAACAGATCCACTGTTATTCCCATCATACACAGACCATCGTTATGGGAGCCAGACAGACAGACAGACAGACAGACAGACAGACCATCGTTATGGGAGCCAGACAGACAGACAGACAGACAGACAGACCATCGTTATGGGAGCCAGACAGACAGACAGACCATCGTTATGGGAGCCAGACAGACAGACAGACCATCATTACAGGAGCCAGACAGACAGACCATCGTTATGGGAGCCAGACAGACAGACCATCGTTATGGGAGCCAGACAGACAGACCATCGTTACGGGAACCAGACAGACAGACCATCGTTATGGGAGCCAGACAGACAGACCATCGTTATGGGAGCCAGACAGACAGGCCATCGTTATGGGAGCCAGACAGACAGACCATCGTTATGGGAGCCAGACAGACAGGCCATCGTTATGGGAGCCATACAGACAGACCATCGTTACGGGAACCAGACAGACAGACCATCGTTATGGGAGCCAGACAATGATAACCATCACTGTTAATCAAAACAAAACAGGTGTTGTTGTCGTGGTGATCTGAGTGGTGTGGTACTAATGTTTAGCTGAGCTACTCTTGAGATTTAGCGTTGAGCCATGATGATGTCACACCGTGATGTCACAGAGGAGGGGGTCTGATCATTAGTCCCCCTCAGTCCCCCTAATGCTACTTAAAATGGAGGCAGCCCATTGGTCAGGAGGAGCGTCGCTACCGGCTTCATCAGCCCTTCCATCCTTCCTCCGTGTCCGTGATGATAACCGTTAACACATTGTGTCTCTCCGGTAAGTCATCCGTTCATAAGTCATCCAGTAATTGAAGAGAAGCAAGACTACCGGTAGACATGGCTTAAATGACAATGATGTTCACAGTTCACCACTACATAACGTTGGTGTGATGTTAGTTAAGGTGTGGAGGAGGTTATAATGTAACAAGGCAATACAGCTAGAAGAGTCTGGTTCTCATTGAGTCAGGAGTCATTCAGCCAGACTGACCGGCTCGTATCGAGGCTCTGTGGTTGATACGACTGACCGGCTGAAACGACTGACAAGCTCTTATCTGTGGCTACGTAGGTGGTGGGTCTGTAGGTGGTGGGTCTGTAGGTGGTGGGTCTGTAGGCGTGCCTGTAAGTGTGCCTGTAGGTAGGTCTGTAGGTAGGTCTGTAGGTGTGGGTCTGTAGGTGGTGGGTCTGTAGGTGGTGGGTCTGTAAATAGGTCTGTAGGTGGTGGGTCTGTAGGTGGTGGGTCTGTAGGTGGTAGGTCTGTAGGTGGTGGGTCTGTAGGTGGTGGGTCTGTAGATAGGTCTGTAGGTGGTGGATCTGTAGGTGGTGGGTCTGTAGGTAGGTCTGTAGGTGGTGGGTCTGTAGGTAGGTCTGTAGGTGGTGGGTCTGTAGGTGGTGGATCTGTAGGTGGTGGGTCTGTAGGTAGGTCTGTAGGTGGTGGGTCTGTAGGTAGGTCTGTAGGTGGTGGGTCTGTAGGTAGGTCTGTAGGTGGTGGGTCTGTAGGTAGGTCTATAGGTGGTGGGTCTGTAGGTAGGTCTGTAGGTGTTGGGTCTGTAGATAGGTCTGTAGGTGGTGGGTCTGTAGGTAGGTCTGTAGGTGGTGGGTCTGTAGGTAGGTCTGTAGGTGGTGGGTCTGTAGGTAGGTCTGTAGGTGGTGGGTCTGTAGGTAGGTCTGTAGGTGGTGGGTCTGTAGGTAGGTCTGTAGGTGGTGGGTCTGTAGGTGGGTCTGTAGGTGGGTCTGTAGGTAGGTCTGTAGGTAGGTCTGTAGGTGGGTCTGTAGGTGGGTCTGTAGGTGGGTCTGTAGGTGGGTGGGTGACATACTTAGCAGAAGCCTCCCAGGACTGTTGAGTACCTCTCTCCCCACCCCGTGGGTTAGGGTCATATAATGCCAGATAGAGGAGTGTTGAGTACCTCTCTCCCCACCCCGTGGGTTAGGGTCATATAATGCCAGATAGAGGATGCAGTGATGCACCATGCCAACTCATCCCAACTCACCGTTGTCTTCCCTGCCCTGAATAAATCAACCATCACTCCTTCCAGACCAGCTCAGTCTCTATCTGAAGGCCTTGCATTACAGTAGTCTATTACTCCACAATATCATCTAAACTAGTCAATTGTCTGTTGTTTTGTTGTTTTCAAAATGGGTCATTCTGTCCCTCATTCCCGCCAGGGGCTAGGGGGCCAGGGGGTTAGCCCGGCCTAAGAGAGAGGCCTTGGGGGTGGGGTGGGGAAGCGGGGTGGCAGGGTGAGGCAGGTCAGATGGTGCTCTTGGAGAAGGACACGCGGAGGTGGTGGTTCTCTCCCAGGTCGTGGTTGTGGAGGTCGATCAGGGCCTGGATGGCCTCCTCCACTGAACCCAACTGGATCAGAGCCATCTTACGGTCCTTCCTGAGAGGACAGACAGACAGAGAGACAGGATAAGAGAGGTGAGTGGATGGATGGATGGATGGATGGATGGATAGATGGATAGATGGATAGATGGATAGATGGATAGATGGATAGATGGATAGATGGATAGATGGATAGATGGATAGACAGCCATGTTAGGTCCTTCCTGGAAGGACAGACAGATTTATACATTAAAACTTAATGAATCCCCAAAGGAAAATTACTCATGAGTATACTGCAGCAAAAATGTTGCAGTTGTAAAGTTAGTAAACCTTGAGGAAGGTATCTCTCCAGGAACAGGGTTAGAGAGCCCTGGACTAGATAGATTTAAACCTTGAGGAAGGTATCTCTCCAGGAACAGGGTAAGAGAGCCCTGGACTAGATAGATTTAAACCTTGAGGAGGGTATCTCTCCAGGAACAGGGTAAGAGAGCCCTGGACTAGATAGATTTAAACCTTGAGGAAGGTATCTCTCCAGGAACAGGGTAAGAGAGCCCTGGACTAGATAGATTTAAACCTTGAGGAAGGTATCTCTCCAGGAACAGGGTTAGAGAGCCCTGGACTAGATAGATGTAAACCTTGAGGATGGTATCTCTCCAGGAACAGGGTTAGAGAGCCCTGGACTAGATAGATGTAAACCTTGAGGATGGTATCTCTCCAGGAACAGGGTTAGAGAGCCCTGGACTAGATAGATGTAAACCTTGAGGACCTGCTCTAGGTTTATACTCATTAGAACTAGTATGTTGTGCATTGCAGAAGTATTGAGGAAGTAGAAGCACTGTAGGTGTCTTAAAGAGAACTCACTGGAAGAACTTGAAGGCCTTGACTGTGTATCCAGTTTCAGAGAAAAGGTCCTTTAGGATGTCATCTGTTATTGATGGGCTGTTGAAAGGAAGTATAGTATTAACATCATGGTTAGTATCTCTACTGCAATAGGTTTTTCTGTTTGAATAGGACTTCATGGAAATGATGCTTTTGAAAGCCTATTTAAAGCACATGGGGCGGCAGGTAGCCCAGAGGTTAGAGTGTTGGGCCTGTAACCGGAAAGGTTGCTGCATCGAATCCCCGAGCTGACAAGGTAAAAGTCTGTCGTTCTGCCCCTGAACAAGGCAGTTAACCCACAGCTCCTAGACTGTCACTGTAAATAAGAACTTGTTCTTAACTGACTAGCCTAGTTAAAGAAAGGTAAATAATATGGTTTGTAATCTACCAGCCCTGATCCTGATAAAACCTGGCTACTGTTCTCTCGTGATCAGTGTTGGGATTCATTACATTTAACAAAAGTAATTGGTGTAACAGGTTTTTTTGCATGGAAAGTAATCTATTACATATTGCTCGTTATATAGCCTGTAGTTTGTTTATTTATACTTTATTTAACCTTTATTTAACTAGGCAAGTCAGTTAAGAACAGACTCTTATTTACAATGACGGCCTACACCGGCCAAACCTGGACGCCGCTGGGCCAGTTGTGTGCCGCCCCATGGGACTCCCAATCACGGCCGGTTGTGATACAGCCTCTAGCACTAAGATGCAGTGCCTTAGACCACTGCGCCACTCGGACTGCTGCTCATTTTTAATGCTGTCCATTCAGCAAGTTGCTCCCCTATAGGCCTACCTAGGTTATCAGCATGGAGCTACCCCATAGGCCTACCTAGGTTATCAGCATGGAGCTACCCCATAGGCCTACCTAGGTTATCAGCATGGAGGTACCCCATAGGCCTACCTAGGCTATCAGCATGGAGCTACCCCATAGGCCTACCTAGGCTATCAGCATGGAGCTACCCCATAGGCCTACCTAGGCTATCAGCATGGAGCTACCCCATAGACCTACCTAGGCTATCAGCATGGAGCTACCCCATAGGCCTACCTAGGCTATCAGCATGGAGCTACCCCATAGACCTACCTAGGCTATCAGCATGGAGCTACCCCATAGACCTACCTAGGCTATCAGCATGGAGCTACAGTCATGTGTCATTTTGAAAAACAAATTCTGTTAAAAACTAGTTCATTGTATTCACAGTGGAGCCCAGTTTCATAATATTACCAAATGTCCCAGCTGCTTGCCGTACTTTTGAAGTAATCGTGAAAAAAAAGGCCTTATTTTAGGGCATGTTTCACCCTGCCAGCTCCTGTTAGTTGTATTGAGCACCGTGGCACCAACTCACCTTCAGAACGTTCTATTCCCAGCCCATTGTTCTACGTCACAATGCCGGAACTCGGAGGCTTACCTCAGCTACTTTATTATTAAGGTTACGGCTACTTGGTGAGCAAGCTTGGTGAACACTTTAAACTTGTTCTGGTCATGGTTAACCACAGAGGAGCCTGCCTGCCTGCCTGCCTGCCTGCCTGCCTGCCTGCCTGATCTGTGAATAATTCAAAGTTTATAAATTATTGCAACGCTTTCACATAGAGGCCTAGTTTAGATGTTAGTCATTTAGCAGACACCCTTATCCTGAGTGAATATGGTTAAGTGTCTTGCTCAAGGGTACATCGACAGATTTTTCACCTAGTCCGTTCAGGGATTCGAACCAGCCACCTTTCGCTTACTGCCCAACGCTCTTAACCGCTAGATAACAAACCACAAAATGTTAAACACTGTTGGAGAGGTTTCTATGCAAGTTTATTTTTGTTCATTTTCGTCATAAGAACGATTGTAGTGGTAAAATGAAAAGGGATACATGTTTTTGTGCCATTAGGGGAAAATGGAATTCTAAGCA
>CM042403.1:1073705-1081205 GCA_023634145.1 Thymallus thymallus | reverse complement strand
GATGTACGTTACCCTGTTGCTCTGAGATGTACGTTACCCTGTTGCTCTGAGATGTACGTTACCCTGTTGCTCTGAGATGTCTCTAAGATGTACGTTACCCTGTTGCTCTGAGATGTCTTTAAGATGTACGTTACCCTGTTGCTCTGAGATGTACGTTACCCTGTTGCTCTGAGATGTACGTTACCCTGTTGCTCTGAGATGTCTTTAAGATGTACGTTACCCTGTTGCTCTGAGATGTACGTTACCCTGTTGCTCTGAGATGTACGTTACCCTGTTGCTCTGAGATGTCTTTAAGATGTACGTTACCCTGTTGCTCTGAGATGTACGTTACCCTGTTGCTCTGAGATGTACGTTACCCTGTTGCTCTGAGATGTCTCTAAGATGTACGTTACCCTGTTGCTCTGAGATGTCTTTAAGATGTACGTTACCCTGTTGCTCTGAGATGTACGTTACCCTGTTGCTCTGAGATGTCTCTAAGATGTACGTTACCCTGTTGCTCTGAGATGTCTCTAAGATGTACGTTACCCTGTTGCTCTGAGATGTACGTTACCCTGTTGCTCTGAGATGTCTTTAAGATGTACGTTACCCTGTTGCTCTGAGATGTACGTTACCCTGTTGCTCTGAGATGTACGTTACCCTGTTGCTCTGAGATGTACGTTACCCTGTTGCTCTGAGATGTCTCTAAGATGTACGTTACCCTGTTGCTCTGAGATGTACGTTACCCTGTTGCTCTGAGATGTCTCTAAGATGTACGTTACCCTGTTGCTCTGAGATGTCTCTAAGATGTACGTTACCCTGTTGCTCTGAGATGTCTCTAAGATGTACGTTACCCTGTTGCTCTGAGATGTACGTTACCCTGTTGCTCTGAGATGTACGTTACCCTGTTGCTCTGAGATGTCTCTAAGATGTACGTTACCCTGTTGCTCTGAGATGTCTTTAAGATGTACGTTACCCTGTTGCTCTGAGATGTACGTTACCCTGTTGCTCTGAGATGTCTCTAAGATGTACGTTACCCTGTTGCTCTGAGATGTCTCTAAGATGTACGTTACCCTGTTGCTCTGAGATGTACGTTACCCTGTTGCTCTGAGATGTCTTTAAGATGTACGTTACCCTGTTGCTCTGAGATGTACGTTACCCTGTTGCTCTGAGATGTACGTTACCCTGTTGCTCTGAGATGTACGTTACCCTGTTGCTCTGAGATGTCTCTAAGATGTACGTTACCCTGTTGCTCTGAGATGTACGTTACCCTGTTGCTCTGAGATGTCTCTAAGATGTACGTTACCCTGTTGCTCTGAGATGTCTCTAAGATGTACGTTACCCTGTTGCTCTGAGATGTCTCTAAGATGTACGTTACCCTGTTGCTCTGAGATGTACGTTACCCTGTTGCTCTGAGATGTCTCTAAGATGTACGTTACCCTGTTGCTCTGAGATGTACGTTACCCTGTTGCTCTGAGATGTCTTTAAGATGTACGTTACCCTGTTGCTCTGAGATGTCTCTAAGATGTACGTTACCCTGTTGCTCTGAGATGTCTTTAAGATGTACGTTACCCTGTTGCTCTGAGATGTCTCTAAGATGTACGTTACCCTGTTGCTCTGAGATGTCTTTAAGATGTACGTTACCCTGTTGCTCTGAGATGTACGTTACCCTGTTGCTCTGAGATGTCTCTAAGATGTACGTTACCCTGTTGCTCTGAGATGTACGTTACCCTGTTGCTCTGAGATGTCTTTAAGATGTACGTTACCCTGTTGCTCTGAGATGTCTCTAAGATGTACGTTACCCTGTTGCTCTGAGATGTCTTTAAGATGTACGTTACCCTGTTGCTCTGAGATGTCTTTAAGATGTATGTTACCCTGTTGCTCTGAGATGTCTTTAAGATGTACGTTACCCTGTTGCTCTGAGATGTCTTTAAGATGTACGTTACCCTGTTGCTCTGAGATGTCTTTAAGATGTACGTTACCCTGTTGCTCTGAGATGTACGTTACCCTGTTGCTCTGAGATGTACGTTACCCTGTTGCTCTGAGATGTACGTTACCCTGTTGCTCTGAGATGTACGTTACCCTGTTGCTCTGAGATGTACGTTACCCTGTTGCTCTGAGATGTCTCTAAGATGTACGTTACCCTGTTGCTCTGAGATGTCTCTGAGATGTACGTTACCCTGTTGCTCTGAGATGTCTCTAAGATGTACGTTACCCTGTTGCTCTGAGATGTCTCTGAGATGTACGTTACCCTGTTGCTCTGAGATGTACGTTACCCTGTTGCTCTGAGATGTCTCTAAGATGTACGTTACCCTGTTGCTCTGAGATGTACGTTACCCTGTTGCTCTGAGATGTCTCTAAGATGTACGTTACCCTGTTGCTCTGAGATGTACGTTACCCTGTTGCTCTGAGATGTCTCTAAGATGTACGTTACCCTGTTGCTCTGAGATGTACGTTACCCTGTTGCTCTGAGATGTCTCTAAGATGTACGTTACCCTGTTGCTCTGAGATGTACGTTACCCTGTTGCTCTGAGATGTCTCTAAGATGTACGTTACCCTGTTGCTCTGAGATGTCTCTAACATTTACATTACCCGTTTTTTCTCATTGCTTTTAGTATATCAAATGTACAATACGTACAGTTGTCTGTAATTAAACCCTACGCACTAAGGACTGTATTTTAAAGGAATTACTATTATTACCCCAAATGATATCATACACACATTTAGCTATTAAAGTATCTCTTCCTGTCATTTACCTGTACAGTTAATGTAACCATGCTAATATTCACTTACCTGTAAATTTAACTGTATATTTACCTGTACAGTTAATTTAACCATGCTACATTTTCACTTACCTGTTCATTTAACCAGTATGTCTATTAAGTAAACTATTATTACCCTCACTCATATCATACGCATTTTTAGATCCCATCTATCTATCTATCTATCTATCTATCTATCTATCTATCTATCTATCTATCTATCTATCTATCTATCTATCTATCTATCTATCTATCTATCTATCTATCTATCTATCTATCTATCTATCTATCTATCTATCTATAAGATGTCTCTGAGATATATGTTACCCTACGTAATCTGAGATTCAATTGGCACATGCGCATTCACACTGAGTTGACATCTCAGGTCGCAGTTGTAAACATCCACTGGCCTCCCTGGTTAAATAAAGGTGAAATAAAAAAAATATCTTAGAGCAACAGAAATGAGGAAATGGTTGCTGGTTGTATTTGACTAAAGTGTTAATAAAAAGCTTGGATTTCAACAAACAAATACACGCCTAACACACTTAAGTACACGTCATGGGTTTAAGATTTTAAATCGACTGTCAGATGTAGTCCAGTCCACACCACTCAAGCCCCTTGTATTTGACCTTGGACAAGGAGGGTTGAGACCGTCTCAGCTAGGCCAGAGAAAGGGAAACAGGGTTGAGACCGTCTCAGCTAGGCCAGAGAAAGGGAAACAGGGTTGAGACCGTCTCAGCTAGGCCAGAGAAAGGGGAACAGGGTTGAGACCGTCTCAGCTAGGCCAGAGAAAGGGAAACAGGGTTGAGACCGTCTCAGCTAGGCCAGAGAAAGGGGAACAGGGTTGAGACCGTCTCAGCTAGGCCAGAGAAAGGGAAACAGGGTTGAGACCGTCTCAACTAGGCCAGAGAAAGGGAAACAGGGTTGAGACCGTCTCAGCTAGGCCAGAGAAAGGGAAACAGGGTTGAGACCGTCTCAGCTAGGCCAGAGAAAGGGAAACAGGGTTGAGACCGTCTCAGCTAGGCCAGAGAAAGGGAAACAGGGTTGAGACCGTCTCAGCTAGGCCAGAGAAAGGGGAACAGGGTTTGGGGTAGTAAAGGGCTGAGGGGGCAATGAGTGCATCCCAAATGGCATCCTATTTCCTATATAGTGAACTACTTTTGACCAAAACCCAATG
This sequence comes from Thymallus thymallus, assembly GCA_023634145.1. Taxonomy (NCBI): domain Eukaryota; kingdom Metazoa; phylum Chordata; class Actinopteri; order Salmoniformes; family Salmonidae; genus Thymallus; species Thymallus thymallus. The sequence continues at coordinate 1,077,290 of CM042403.1, read as the reverse complement.
TGCCCTGGTCAAAAGTAGTGCACTATATAGGGAATAGGATGCCATTTGGGACGAAGACAAAGAGGAGAGAGGGGTTAGTGGAGGGGTCACAGGGGGTCACTCACGTCAGGGTTGAGGTTGGAGACAAGGAGAACAGAGTGAACGATGGTGGACGCCATGCCGTGCAGGGTCATCCGTCCCGAGACTGAGCCTGGCATGGCGAGGGGTCCCATTCCTGGCATCGTGTGCATGGACAGACCTGGGGGCACGCACAAGAGCAGGTCAAAGGGTGGGCCTACTAGAGGAGGGGAGGCGCTGGGCCCTCCCCCCTGATCCTGGGTCCTCCCCCCTGACCCTGGGCCCTCCCCCTACATAGGGGGTATGGGGCTGGAGGAGGGGGATAGTGAGGTGGTACCTACCTGTATAGGGGGTATGGGGCTGGAGGAGGGGGATAGTGAGGTGGTACCTACCTGTATAGGGGGTATGGGGCTGGAGGAGGGGGATAGTGAGGTGGTACCTACCTGTATAGGAGGTATGGGGCTGGAGGAGGGGGGGTGGTACCTACCTGTATAGGAGGTATGGGGCTGGAGGAGGGGGATAGTGAGGTGGTACCTACCTGTATAGGGGGTATGGGGCTGGAGGAGGGGGATAGTGAGGTGGTACCTACCTGTATAGGGGGTATGGGGCTGGAGGAGGGGGATAGTGAGGTGGTACCTACCTGTATAGGGGGTATGGGGCTGGAGGAGGGGGATAGTGAGGTGGTACCTACCTGTATAGGGGGTATGGGGCTGGAGGAGGGGGACAGTGAGGTGGTACCTACCTGTATAGGGGGTATGGGGCTGGAGGAGGGGGATAGTGAGGTGGTACCTACCTGTATAGGGGGTATGGGGCTGGAGGAGGGGGATAGTGAGGTGGTACCTACCTGTATAGGAGGTATGGGGCTGGAGGAGGGGGATAGTGAGGTGGTACCTACCTGTATAGGAGGTATGGGGCTGGAGGAGGGGGATAGTGAGGTGGTACCTACCTGTATAGGAGGTATGGGGCTGGAGGAGGGGGATAGTGAGGTGGTACCTACCTGTATAGGAGGTATGGGGCTGGAGGAGGGGGATAGTGAGGTGGTACCTACCTGTATAGGGGGTATGGGGCTGGAGGGGGGGGGGGGGTTACCTACCTGTATAGGAGGTATGGGGCTGGAGGAGGGGGATAGTGAGGTGGTACCTACCTGTATAGGAGGTATGGGGCTGGAGGAGGGGGATAGTGAGGTGGTACCTACCTGTATAGGGGGTATGGGGCTGGAGGAGGGGGATAGTGAGGTGGTACCTACCTGTATAGGAGGTATGGGGCTGGAGGAGGGGGATAGTGAGGTGGTACCTACCTGTATAGGAGGTATGGGGCTGGAGGAGGGGGATAGTGAGGTGGTACCTACCTGTATAGGAGGTATGGGACTGGAGGAGGGGGATAGTGAGGTGGTACCTACCTGCTTGGGAGAATCCGATAGTGGGGCCAAAACCTGCTGCCCCAGCGTAAGGCGAAGAGATGATACCTGGAGCACCTGGAAACACAAATCAATCATTCAATCAATCAAATGTGTATTATTAAGCCCTTTTAACCCACCCTTTAACCCACCCTTTAACCCACCCTTTAACCCACCCTTTAACCCAACCTTTAACCCACCCTTTAACCCACCCTTTAACACACCCTTTAACCCACCCTTTAACCCACCCTTTAACCCACCCTTTAACCCACCCTTTAACCCACCCTTTAACCCACCCCACCCAAAGAGCAAGCAAATCAGAAGTGAGAGCAGAGTGGAAAAACTCCTTAGACCACAAAGACATATAGGGGAGAGTGGGGTAAAAACTCCTTAGACCACACAAAGACATATAGGGGAGAGTGGGGTAAAAACTCCTTAGACCACACAAAGACATATAGGGTAGAGTGGGGTAAAAACTCCTTAGACCACACAAAGACATATAGGGTAGAGTGGGGTAAAAACTCCTTAGACCACACAAAGACATATAGGGGAGAGTGGGGTAAAAACTCCTTAGACCACACAAAGACATATAGGGGAGAGTGGGGTAAAAACTCCTTAGACCACACAAAGACATATAGGGTAGAGTGGGGTAAAAACTCCTTAGACCACAAAGACATATAGGGTAGAGTGGGGTAAAAACTCCTTAGACCACACAAAGACATATAGGGGAGAGTGGGGTAAAAACTCCTTAGACCACACAAAGACATATAGGGAGAGTGGGGTAAAAACTCCTTAGACCACACAAAGACATATAGGGGAGAGTGGGGTAAAAACTCCTTAGACCACACAAAGACATATAGGGGAGAGTGGGGTAAAAACTCCTTAGACCACACAAAGACATATAGGGGAGAGTGGGGTAAAAACTCCTTAGACCACACAAAGACATATAGGGGAGAGTGGGGTAAAAACTCCTTAGACCACACAAAGACATATAGGGGAGAGTGGGGTAAAAACTCCTTAGACCACACAAAGACATATAGGGGAGAGTGGGGTAAAAACTCCTTAGACCACAAAGACATATAGGGTAGAGTGGGGTAAAAACTCCTTAGACCACACAAAGACATATAGGGGAGAGTGGGGTAAAAACTCCTTAGACCACACAAAGACATATAGGGAGAGTGGGGTAAAAACTCCTTAGACCACACAAAGACATATAGGGGAGAGTGGGGTAAAAACTCCTTAGACCACACAAAGACATATAGGGGAGAGTGGGGTAAAAACTCCTTAGACCACACAAAGACATATAGGGGAGAGTGGGGTAAAAACTCCTTAGACCACACAAAGACATATAGGGGAGAGTGGGGTAAAAACTCCTTAGACCACACAAAGACATGCAGGAGATCGATGACAGATTCACCATTAAACCATGCAGGAGATGGATGACAGATTAACCATTAAACCATGCAGGAGATGGACGACAGATTCACCATTAAACCATGCAGGAGATGGATGACAGATTAACCATTAAACCATGCAGGAGATGGATGACAGATTCACCATTAAACCATGCAGGAGAGTGGGGTAAAAACTCCTTAGACCACACAAAGACATATAGGGGAGAGTGGGGTAAGTTAAGCTATTTTCTTTATATTCCGTATCTCTCTGTCAAGGGAAGATGGAGGTTTTCATCAAGGATCTCTCTGTACTTTGCTCCGTTCATCTTTTCCTCAGTCCTGACTAGTCTCCCATTCCCTGCCACTGAAAAACATGCCAAAGAGTTCCAATTTGGTTTCATCAGACCAGATAATTTTGCTTCTCATGGTCTGAGAGTCTTTAGGTGACTTTTGGAAGCAGGCTGTCATGTACCATTTACTGTGGAGTGGCCACCATAAAAGCCTGATTGGTGGAGTGCTGCAGAGATGGTTGTCCGTCTTGAAATTTCTCCCATCTCCACAGAGGAACTCTGGAGCTCTGTCAGAGTGACCATGAGTTTTATTTTTTTTACCTTTATTTAACCAGGTAGGCCAGTTGAGAACAAGGTTCTTGGTCACCTCCCTGACCAGAGCCCTTCTCCCCCGATTGCTCAGTTTGGCCGGGCGACCAGCTCTAGGAAGAGTCTTGGGGGTTCCAAA
>CM042403.1:1063705-1068705 GCA_023634145.1 Thymallus thymallus | reverse complement strand
GTAAACAGTCTCTCAGACCTCCATAAACATGTTTGAGTATCTCTCAGACCTCCATAAACATGTTTGAGTATCTCTCAGACCTCCATAACATGTTTGAGTATCTCTCAGACCTCCATAACATGTTTGAGTATCTCTCAGACCACCATAACATGTTTGAGTATCTCTCAGATCACCATAACATGTTTGAGTATCTCTCAGACCTCCATAAAGAAAGACATAGAGAAACACATGGTCCTAGTGAAGAATGAAGTGCCCCATTGTAGTATAGTGCACAGAGGGACAAACAACTTCTCCCATCATCAGAAAACCACATTTTCTAAATCTGTCTGTCTGTCTGTCTGGATGGAAGGCTGGGTCGTATTCATTACGTAATCAGCCTTCCACTCCACTGTCAGCATAGAGAGATGTAACCTCCAGACAACACTGATTATGTAATGAATACGACCCATTTATAGGGTCAGTAAGTGTGGTGGTTATTTATAGGGTCAGTAAGTACCACTGGTGTGGTGGTTATTTATAGGGTCAGTAAGTACCACTGGTGTGGTGGTTATTTATAGGGTCAGTAAGTACCACTGGTGTGGTGGTTATTTATAGGGTCAGTAAGTACCACTGGTGTGGTGGTTATTTATAGGGTCAGTAAGTACCACTGGTGTGGTGGTTATTTATAGGGTCAGTAAGTACCACTGGTGTGGTGGTTATTTATAGGGTCAGTAAGTACCACTGGTGTGGTGGTTATTTATAGGGTCAGTAAGTACCACTGGTGTGGTGGTTATTTATAGGGTCAGTAAGTACCACTGGTGTGGTGGTTATTTATAGGGTCAGTAAGTACCACTGGTGTGGTGGTTATTTATAGGGTCAGTAAGTACCACTGGTGTGGTGGTTATTTATAGGGTCAGTAAGTACCACTGGTGTGGTGGTTATTTATAGGGTCAGTAAGTACCACTGGTGTGGTGGTTATTTATAGGGTCAGTAAGTACCACTGGTGTGGTGGTTATTTATAGGGTCAGTAAGTACCACTGGTGTGGTGGTTATTTATAGGGTCAGTACGTACCACTGGTGTGGTGGTTATTTATAGGGTCAGTAAGTACCACTGGTGTGGTGGTTATTTATAGGGTCAGTAAGTACCACTGGTGTGGTGGTTATTTATAGGGTCAGTAAGTACCACTGGTGTGGTGGTTATTTATAGGGTCAGTAAGTACCACTGGTGTGGTGGTTATTTATAGGGTCAGTAAGTACCACTGGTGTGGTGGTTATTTATAGGGTCAGTAAGTACCACTGGTGTGGTGGTTATTTATAGGGTCAGTAAGTACCACTGGTGTGGTGGTTATTTATAGGGTCAGTAAGTACCACTGGTGTGGTGGTTATTTATAGGGTCAGTAAGTACCACTGGTGTGGTGGTTATTTATAGGGTCAGTACGTACCACTTTGGCGTGGTGGGCATGCATCGGGTCAGTACGTACCACTTTGGCGTGGTGGTTATTTATAGGGTCAGTACGTACCACTTTGGCGTGGTGGGCATGCATCGGGTCAGTACGTACCACTTTGGCGTGGTGGTTATTTATAGGGTCAGTACGTACCACTTTGGCGTGGTGGGCATGCATCGGGTCAGTACGTACCACTTTGGCGTGGTGGGCATGCATCGGGTCAGTACGTACCACTGGCGTGGTGGGCATGCATCGGGTCAGTACGTACCACTGGCGTGGTGGGCATGCATCGGGTCAGTACGTACCACTGGCGTGGTGGGCATGCATCGGGTCAGTACGTACCACTTTGGCGTGGTGGGCATGCATCGGGTCAGTACGTACCACTGGCGTGGTGGGCATGCATCGGGTCAGTACGTACCACTGGCGTGGTGGGCATGCATCGGGTCAGTACGTACCACTTTGGCGTGGTGGGCATGCATCGGGTCAGTACGTACCACTGGCGTGGTGGGCATGCATCGGGTCAGTACGTACCACTTTGGCGTGGTGGGCATGCATCGGGTCAGTACGTACCACTGGCGTGGTGGGCATGCATCGGGTCAGTACGTACCACTGGCGTGGTGGGCATGCATCGGGTCAGTACGTACCACTTTGGCGTGGTGGGCATGCATCGGGTCAGCATATTGTAGCAGGGCCTGGAACTGGTTGTTCTTGGTGAAAGTGATGATCTTCAAGACTGTCCCGAACTTAGAGAATATCTATGGAGGAAAAACACATCTCTTAAAAGCTACTTAGCACCATACTCTCATCTCATAGGAGTATTCTGTGTTATGACCTGGGCTCCTCTCAATTCATCTTTCCTGGTGTAGGACCTCCAGTGATACAGGGTAGAAGAGGTCAGAGGTCAGGGTTACCTGGTGTAGGACCTCCAGTGATACAGGGTAGAAGAGGTTTTCTACGATGATGCGCAGCACAGGGCTCTGTCCTGGCATCAAGGTTTCATTACTGCCCGATGCTGAACCACCCAACGCCATGTTCCCAGAATGCACTGCGTTGACCGCCTGCAACGCTGCCTGGGCTCTCTGTTGGGGGAAGGAGGAGAGGGGGAAGAGAGGGAGGAGAGTGGAGGAGGAGAGGGGGAAGAGAGGGAGGAGAGGGAGGAGGAGAGGGAGAAGAGTGGAGGAGGAGAGGGGGAAGAGAGGGAGGAGAGGGAGGAGGAGAGGGAGAAGAGTGGAGGAGGAGAGTGGAGGAGGAGAGGGGGGAAGAGAGGGGGGAGATTGGATGAGGAGAGTGGAGGAGGAGAGTGGATGAGGAGAGTGGATGAGGAGAGTGGAGGAGGAGAGGTGGAAGAGAGGTGGAAGAGAGGGAGGAGGAGAGGGAGGAGGAGAGGGGGAAGAGAGAGAGAGAGAGAGAGAGGTTGTGTGTGTTGTAACATGATACTCTACAGTAGATTAGTGCTGGCTAAAATCAGCATGGTGGACTGGACCATGGTGGACTGGACCATGGTGGACTGGAACATGGTGGACTGGACCATGGTGGACTGGACCATGGTGGACTGGACCATGGTGGACTGGACCATGGTGGACTGGACCATGGTGGACTGGAACATGGTGGACTGGACCATGGTGGACTGGAACATGGTGGACTGGAACATGATTGGTTAGGTTGGACTGTACTCAGCCCCTGATTGGTCAGGTTGGACTGTACTCACCCCCTGATTGGGCAGGTTGTCTGTCTTGAGCTCACGGTGGTTGGAGTACTGGATGTAGACTGGCTGGTTGCGGACGTGAGGTGTTGATGTTGTGTAGTAGTTCACCATGGTGATCGCTGCCTCCTCTGAAGACATTTCTATAAAAGCCTGGTTGGTTAGGAATACAAAGAATCACGTCAGACACTTATGTAGTACAACACAGAGCTATAGGGGAAACTATGAAATATACTGTAGTACAACACAGAGCTATAGGGGAAACTATGAAATATACTGTAGTACAACACAGAGCTATAGGGGAAACTATGAAATATACTGTAGTACAACACAGAGCTATAGGGGAAACTATGAAATATACTGTAGTACAACACAGAGCTATAGGGGAAACTACTTACTTACTGACGGGCCCTTCCCATAATGCAGAGAGAGAGTTAACAACGGAGTATGTAATAGATACATAATGAGTATGCATCAGAGCATGTAGAACATGTAGTATATCTATTCTGGTCTAAATATTATATTTCCATTTGAATGTGAAAGGATCCTTGAGCAGAATGTGGGAAGGCAGGGGGAGGCAGGGCACTTCCTTATCTAGCCTCCAATTAACAGAGACCTTGATGTACTTAAAAGGATGAACCCTCCAACCCTGTACTGCACCCCATTGGCCCTCATTAAAAGCACTACATAGGGAAAAGGGTGCCATTTGGGACGTGCCAAAAGTCTCCAACTTCTGGCTAGAATTGGCCTCTTCATAATAAATGCAACTGTATCCTATGAAGTAGTCCCACATGATCTTGACACTAGGCATCCCAAATGGTACCCTATTACCTATAATAAAACCCCTATGGACCCTGGTCAAAAGTGCACTACTGTGGGCCCTGGCCTATATAGTGCACTACCTTTGACCAGGGTCCATAGGGCTATGGTCAAAAGTAGTGAACTATATAGGGAATAGGATGCCATTTGGACGTAAACAGAGGCTGTTCCTACCAGTTTTTCCCTGGTTGGTGACTGTTTGTTCCTACCTGGTTTTTCCCTTTCAGCATCAACAGGTTGGTGACTCTACCGAAGGGGATTCCTAGAGAGATGAGCTCAGTCTCAGACACCTCGATGGGAACCTTGCGGACGTGGAGCACTCGTGAAGGACCACAGGGAGAACGGTCTCCTTTAAACAGCCTGCTGTCGTTGCCATTAGCTGTAGGAGGAGAGAGAGAGAGAGAGAGAGAGAGAGAGAGAGAGAGAGAGAGAGAGAGAGAGAGAGAGAGAGAGAGAGAGAGAGAGAGAGAGAGAGAGAGAGAGAGAGAGAGAACATCAGACAGTGAACTGTATGGTTTAACATCAGCAGGCATCTCAGCTCAGTAATGTTTTCACACCCTTCTCTCTTCTACTGGGTCTCACGTGACTCTATACTGCCATCTGCCATCTGCCTGGTGGAGAACATGTACCTGGCTTAGGGTAAGGGTAGGTTGTGGGGGGTGGTGGAGAACATGAACCTGGCTTAGGGTAAGGGTAGGTTGTGGGGGGTGGTGGAGAACATGTACCTGGCTTAGGGTAAGGGTAGGTTGTGGGGGGTGGTGGAGAACATGAACCTGGCTTAGGGTAAGGGTAGGTTGTGGGGGGTGGTGGAGAACATGAACCTGGCTTAGGGTAAGGGTAGGTTGTGGGGGGTGGTGGAGAACATGAACCTGGCTTAGGGTAAGGGTAGGTTGTGGGGGGTGGTGGAGAACATGAACCTGGCTTAGGGTAAGGGTAGGTTGTGGGGGGTGGTGGAGAACATGAACCTGGCTTAGGGTAAGGGTAGGTTGTGGGGGGTGGTGGAGAACATGAACCTGGCTTAGGGTAAGGGTAGGTTGTGGGGGAAGGGTTAAATG